>CM041787.1:29315975-29338790 GCA_023375725.1 Nephotettix cincticeps | reverse complement strand
ATTTATAAACTTGACCCCACTGAAACGTACGTTCTCGTCTTTTATAAAAACAACATGCCGGTTTGCAAAAACAAAGGACGGTTGTTTCAAGTTAGAATACCGAAAAACATGAAGACGCCAAAACCAAATGGGAGATGGAGTCTCGTTTGTGCGGATGAAGAGCCGAAAATGGTTTGGAAGGAGATCTAATTCCCTCTTAACTCTCCCTCAAACTAAAATTAACAAACATTGGAGTAAACTGTGACTAAAATTGGGGGAGAGGGGTATATTAAGATTAAATTTGAACCCACATTCAAATTTAATCTTAATATACCTTAACCCCGGCAGATGAATTTCTACGTGAAATATTATATTTATTTCCTAGAAATATATCTGAGGAATTCTCAAGCCATTCCATGTTACAAGTTTAATCTAAAGTCCTACACTCTTTAAATGTTTTCCAAAATACAAAATTATGATTTAACATCTAAAATAACATAGCGTAGTGTTTTATTAAAAACTTAGTCCATCTTTGTTATGAAACTGTCATTTTAAAACGTAACTTTGTTGGAATTCGGTAACGCCTACATCTTAGCAATACCTCTAAACACTTAGACATGCGTCTTTTGCATTCAGGCGAATGTAGGAGTAACCATTTACCTAAAAACCTTCCCACAACAATATTTAAATGTTTATAAGAATTATATATAAACTATGTAACTTGAAGTTTATAACGAGATAAATTTCCATATTACTTATTTCTTTTTGATAGGAATAACATGGAAACATGTAATTCATTGAAATATTTCAACATAACTAAAAGTTGAATAGAAATTTAAAATTAAATATCTACAACGGATTGTAGATATAAAACTAATATATTGTGTTAGAAAATGTTACTCCCACCATTTGTTCAAGGTCGACTCACTGTATAAATCGCAGAGCACGCATGTGCTCGCTTACTAACCGTAGTACTAACCCGTAGTGCATGTGCTTGTCCTGTTTAAAATAGCATGTTAAAATTAATAAATCTAAAATATACATATAGAAAACTTAAATATTGGTTAAGACACTTCAGCGTTTCTCCCGACCCAAACTCTCGTTTGGCCGTAAATTACAGTATAACAGAGAGCAATAATATAGGTTCTAAACATTAATCAATGCTGCGGTTCGAAAACCAATAAAGGCTAAACACAAGTCTTAAAACAGTTTATACTCGATTTTAGCTGTGGATACAAGTTGGAATATATATGTAAGTTAACCATGGAAGGTTCGGACTTACCTTTCTTGTGCGATGTCAAAAACCAATAAAGGCTAAACACAAGTCTTAAAACAGTTTATAACTAAGCGAAATACGCGATTTTGTACAAGCTGACATATGGAACCTCATTTTTTAATGAAGTATTTCCAATCTCTAGTTTAGCTAATGAATGAAGCATAACAGAGATATCAATAATACATCGAAACTCTAGTTTAGCCGCATTACAATATGGCATAACAGAGAACAAAATATTAATTCACTGCACCCCTTAACTGAGGTTCTGCATTGAGATAAAACACAAATCTTACACATCGTAATTTTTATTTCGTTTATTGTTAAAGGTATTTTCCTGTCCCCCGAACGAGACGAGTAAACGTTAATCAATGCTGTGGTTCGACGGTCAATTCTGAGGATCATACACAGATGGCTGACTCGATTTTAGCTGTGGATACAAGTTGGAATATATATGTAAGTTAACCATGGAAGGTTCGGACTTACCTTTCTTGTGCGATGTCAAAAACCAATAAAGGCTAAACACAAGTCTTAAAACAGTTTATAACTAAGCGAAATACGCGATTTTGTACAAGCTGACATATGGAACCTCATTTTTTAATGAAGTATTTCCAATCTCTAGTTTAGCTAATGAATGAAGCATAACAGAGATATCAATAATACATCGAAACTCTAGTTTAGCCGCATTACAATATGGCATAACAGAGAACAAAATATTAATTCACTGCACCCCTTAACTGAGGTTCTGCATTGAGATAAAACACAAATCTTTCACATCGTAATTTTTATATCGTTTATTGTTAAAGGTATTTTCCCGTCCCCCGAACTAGACGAGTAAACGTTAATCAATGCTGTGGTTCGACGGTCAATTCTGAGGATCATACACAGATGGCTGACTCGATTTTAGCTGTGGATACAAGTTGGAATATATATGTAAGTTAACCATGGAAGGTTCGGACTTACCTTTCTTGTGCAATGTCAAAAACCAATAAAGGCTAAACACAAGTCTTAAAGCAGTTTATTACTAAGCGAAATACGCGATTTTGTACAAGCTGACATATGGATTCTCATTTTTTAATGAAGTATTTCCTATCTCTAGTTTAGCTAATGAATGAAGCATAACAGAGATATCAATAATACATCGAAACTCTAGTTTAGCCGCATTACAATATGGCATAACAGAGAACAAAATATTAATTCATTGCACCCCTTAACTGAGGTTCTGCATTGAGATAAAACACAAATCTTACACATCGTAATTTTTATTTCGTTTATTGTTAAAGGTATTTTCCTGTCCCCCGAACGAGACGAGTAAACGTTAATCAATGCTGTGGTTCGACGGTCAATTCTGAGGATCATACACAGATGGCTGATTCGATTTTAGCTGTGGATACAAGTTGGAATATATATGTAAGTTAACCATGGAAGGTTCGGACTTACCTTTCTTGTGCGATGTCAAAAACCAATAAAGGCTAAACACAAGTCTTAAAACAGTTTATTACTAAGCGAAATACGCGATTTTGTACAAGCTGACATATGGATTCTCATTTTTTAATGAAGTATTTCCTATCTCTAGTTTAGCTAATGAATGAAGCATAACAGAGATATCAATAATACATCGAAACTCTAGTTTAGCCGCATTACAATATGGCATAACAGAGAACAAAATATTAATTCATTGCACCCCTTAACTGAGGTTCTGCATTGAGATAAAACACAAATCTTACACATCGTAATTTTTATATCGTTTATTGTTAAAGGTATTTTCCTGTCCCCCGAACGAGACGAGTAAACGTTAATCAATGCTGTGGTTCGACGGTCAATTCTGAGGATCATACACAGATGGCTGACTGGATTTTAGCTGTGGATACAAGTTGGAATATATATGTAAGTTAACCATGGAAGGTTCGGACTTACCTTTCTTGTGCGATGTCAAAAACCAATAAAGGCTAAACACAAGTCTTAAAACAGTTTATTACTAAGCGAAATACGCGATTTTGTACAAGCTGACATATGGATTCTCATTTTTTAATGAAGTATTTCCTATCTCTAGTTTAGCTAATGAATGAAGCATAACAGAGATATCAATAATACATCGAAACTCTAGTTTAGCCGCATTACAATATGGCATAACAGAGAACAAAATATTAATTCATTGCACCCCTTAACTGAGGTTCTGCATTGAGATAAAACACAAATCTTACACATCGTAATTTTTATTTCGTTTATTGTTAAAGGTATTTTCCTGTCCCCCGAACGAGACGAGTAAACGTTAATCAATGCTTTGGTTCGACGGTCAATTCTGAGGATCATACACAGATGGCTGACTGGATTTTAGCTGTGGATACAAGTTGGAATATATATGTAAGTTAACCATGGAAGGTTCGGACTTACCTTTCTTGTGCGATGTCAAAAACCAATAAAGGCTAAACACAAGTCTTAAAACAGTTTATTACTAAGCGAAATACGCGATTTTGTACAAGCTGACATATGGATTCTCATTTTTTAATGAAGTATTTCCTATCTCTAGTTTAGCTAATGAATGAAGCATAACAGAGATATCAATAATACATCGAAACTCTAGTTTAGCCGCATTACAATATGGCATAACAGAGAACAAAATATTAATTCATTGCACCCCTTAACTGAGGTTCTGCTTTGAGATAAAACACAAATCTTACACATCGTAATGTTTATTTCGTTTATTGTTAAAGGTATTTTCCTGTCCCCCGAACGAGACGAGTAAACGTTAATCAATGCTGTGGTTCGACGGTCAATTCTGAGGATCATACACAGATGGCTGATTCGATTTTAGCTGTGGATACAAGTTGGAATATATATGTAAGTTAACCATGGAAGGTTCGGACTTACCTTTCTTGTGCGATGTCAAAAACCAATAAAGGCTAAACACAAGTCTTAAAACAGTTTATAACTAAGCGAAATACGCGATTTTGTACAAGCTGACATATGGAACCTCATTTTTTAACGAAGTATTTCCTATCTCTAGTTTAGCCATAAATGAAGGCATAACAGAGAGAGCAATAATAAATAATCTCATGTTAATGAAGTTTTTCTTGACTCTAGTTTACCTTTTTAAAAACTATATTATTTTAGGTAAATCCAATATTTTTTAGCAAAGTTAAAGTTTTATAATTTAAATACTCGTATAAATAAAAGTAGTAAATCGTATTGTTTTATTCTTTCATATAATGGCCATATTATGCAAAGATGAAACAATAACGTTTTACAATACCTAATTATCTAATAAATAGTTTTGAATGTTAAACTGTAATACCCGAACCTTTTTTGTTGTTTTGCACTGTAAGGGGGAGGGAGTGTTAAATGATATTTGGTTTGTCCTGTCAAAGGATATAAGCCTATATCATATAACACTTAACCCCGGGAAAATAATTATCAGAACAAAAGTATTACTTTAATGTGTTGTTGTTCTCAAAACAATATTATTATTGTAATATTTAATGATGATAATATTTTCAGCAATCCCCAAGCCATTGCACAGTGCTTTCCGTTAACAGTTAAAACCATCATTAGATTATAATTGATAAACCGGTGTTGATTACTCATTGTATTCTACCTCATTCCCTTAGTTACGATTTGAACATATTGTTTGACTCAAGTTATAAAAACTGACTATTCTTTATCAAGTAATGTATTTTAGACCGAAAAGTGGACCTAAAAGATGCGCGTTGAAGCTAATTTACAAAATAGAAAAATATATAATATATTTTGTTTAAGGTTCTATAAAAAATTTTTAATTTAATTATTAGTTGAAATTATAATAAGTAGTGCAATTTTGAGGGTTGTATAACAAAAACTATAATCATTAAAGTGTTGTGTTAAGTTGTAGCTAAATTCAAAATAGTAGTGTGATATTGGGCGTTTTGTAACCAAAAACCATAATTTGAGTTAAGTGAATAAGTAGTGTAATTTCGAGAGTTTCATAACCAAAACAAGGTATGTTTTTTTTTAACTATCACAACTCTTTAATTACTTCAAATGATCCGGTGAAATGGTGGGGGTAGGTTTCCACCACCATTGCACATGTGTATATAAAGAGGAGTTAAGCTATATTGGTATCATTCTTTTCCTGCCATTGCTCACAATGCACATCAACAAGCTTATCTACAATATAGATGATTTAGCAAGAAACATTTATTATTTAATGATTCATTCTTCACCATTTTATGGATGTATGTTTCGAATAGGACTCTTCAATGAAGAAACGTTGACTCCGTTATTCGAAGATCGAATATACAATGCGGAATTAATTGACGACTTGGAACAGTGCAATACTTTTATGCTTGATGCACTCAATGCAGGAGCCATTGGAGTACTATCCATAACTTTGGATTCGGATTAAATCGTTTTTAATCCGATAATTTGTAAACTTATCAATACAGAGGGAGGAATAGATCACTTTATGGTCCAAGATGTAGGATCACATAGTGCTCTATTCCTCGTTCTGGTAATTATTACTGACGACCTTGACCTAGTGGCGACAATAAAGTGTAACTTATTGTAAAAGTTATTTCTATCTTTATTCAGCTCCCCCCACCATTCGAATTGCTGTATAAAAAGCCGAAAGTGAAGCGACGTAGCATTCATTGTTATCCTTGCTTTCAATAGGCTACAATGGCTCCTAGAGACGTACCATTTTGGTTGCAAACTAAACAAAACCCGATTCCAGTAGAAGAAGAAGAAATTCTGCAAGACTTATTCATTGTTGAGGAAGATGAAGAAGAAGTACAATACGATACTGATACTGACACAAATGAAGAAATACAAGCTATTGAACAGCTGCAAACGGACGAAGAATTACCAAGCTCAGATGAATCGGACGCTGATGTTGAAACACCGACAAGTTCCACACCAGGACAATGTCACATGTGTCGTCGACAATTATTTTCACCGGGTGATTATGTGGACAGTGACACTGAATAAATTCGATCTAAAGTCATTTCATCTAAAAATATTGGTTACTTCGCTGACCTTTTAACAATCCTACCAAATCTAAACCTGTTTTATATATGAGATAAAAAGCTGGAAACAAGTTTATTAATAAAACTAAATTGAATTTAACATAGAAAAAACAGAGCGGGGAATAGATCATTTTGTGGTTCCTGATGAGAATCATATAATGCTCTATTCCCCGTTTTGGTAACATTGAGATTAGTCCTTGACCTACATTTAAACCCCCCTCCCCTTCCATTTCCCTATAAAAGGAGTGGTAACGTCAATAGTAACGCCAGTCTGGTATTGCTATGGCACCTGTTGATAGCATCCCTTCAACAACACCTCCGTTTGTAAAAGACGGTGAAGAATGGAATGTATTATCGGAGTTTGATACAGCCGACTTCGCCGTAAACATTAATGTGGAAGAAACGAGTGGTGACGAATGGAATAACTTTATACAGGAACAACTTTCAACCAGTTTTACACAAAGTGTTAACGTAGTAGGTGTTGACGAAGAAGAGGAAAGCGAAGAAGAGGCAAGTGAAGGAGCAGCAGGATGTATGGAAGAGTTGGAATCCCTCAGTGAAGAAGAAGAAACAGAAGATCTTGAGGTTGCAGCAGAAAGTCATTTTAGCTTACCCCAAAACGTAGCCGACTTGTATTACAAAGGTAAAAGAAACCCGAAAAAAATATTTTTAGCTGCTATTGGGAAATATGTTAGAAAGACTTCGCTTACAAAAAATCGAACATCATCCAATTTCGGAGTCTACACACCAACAGACAGTGAAGAATCTGATTCAGAATAAAAATTATTTAGTCCAACCTTTAGTAAATATTCATATTGACTTAAAAACAGAGCGGGGAATAGATCACCTTGTGGATCAAGTTGTAGATTCACATAGTGCTCTATTCCCCGTTTTGGTAAAATTTCTCAGCGTCCTTGACCTACTTAAAAATTGATAAAAAAACCTATTATTTGGTGTCAAAGTAAAATAACTTCATAATAATCTGTCAAATCCATCCATTTTCTTGTATTTATTGAAGAATAGTACACAATGAGAAAAGAGAAAATGCTGTGCTGTGATTGGTGAAAAATGCTGTGCTGTGATTGGTAAATTAATTTACCAGGTTGTATAAATAAAGGTGAACTAGGAGGCGCGCTTCATCCGTTGACTTCCCTTTCAAGCGACCACATCTCCAACATGTACCAGTGCAAAATTTGCAAATCATCATTCAAAAAAGAATGGTTATTGGATATTCATAAAGAAGTTGAACATAACACTAATTTAGACGAGGTTATTCTCGACGAAGATGAATATGAAGAATTGGATCGAGCTTTGAGTGTGCATAAGAATCCTACAAGACCATCCGTCATCCGCTATGCCCCAGGACCTTCAAGAATAGTTCAAAATGAAGATACTGCGTCAACATCAAGACCCATCCCACTTACAGAAGCAAATGTACACTTAGAAGCCCAAGCATTACCTGGTAAGGTAGTGACTCATTTTAAAATAGAAAATGTTAAACTTAAACTTGAAGAGTTCGTTAGAAACGCCAAAGAATTGGTTGTTAAAATATTAAAAGATGAATTAAAAAGATTAAATTTTATCAAATTTGGACTTCTTCTAGATGCTCTTTTTACGAATGCTCAAAATGAAACCTCCCCAAGAGGATTTTTAACAAAAAACAAAACTATCATGTTTGCTACAAATATCAGTGCTATTGTGGATGAATGTTTTGACGAGCTTCTAACAAAACTTCAAGAACATGAAGGAAGAGGATCTGGTTGGAGTGTATTAAATATTATCGGCATGGATGTAAGAGTTCACAAACATGGTTATGGAATAAGGGGTAGTAGCTACATTAAACTTCCTAAAAAGATTAGTAACACAAAATCTTGTATAAACGTAAAGAATGAAGACAATGAATGTTTTAAATATGCAATGCTAACAAAGTTTGTGCCTGAGATTAATGCAAGCAGACCTAATAGACAATACCAACTGGTGGAACATAGATATAATTTTCAAGGAATAGAATACCCGGTAGCTATCAAAGATATAAACAAATTTGAAAAATTAAACCTTGGTGTTTCGGTGAATGTATTTGGCATCGACGATTCGAACAACGTTTATCCTTTGCGAATTACTAAAGCCGAGCAAAGAGATCACACGGACCTATTGTTGATAACAAAAGATGAAATATCTCATTACGTTTACATTAAAAACTTTAACCGTTTGGTTTCTAGTCAAATATCGAAACAAAGGAAGAATTTGACAATATGTAAGAGATGTTTCTGTTTTGTAAGCAAACCGGCAGTAAGAGGAGGACTAGAATGGTTAGTTGAGCACAAACGACTTTGCAATAACAATTATGAAGTAAAAATAAATTTACCTCCAATTGAAAAATCACATATTAAATTTGAGAAGGTACAACAGCAATATAGAATTCCTATTGTCATATATGCTGATTTCGAATCTACTTTAATTCCGATAGAACCTTTAGAAGTAGACTCTGTAAGAACAAAAAGGTATCAACAACATTCACCCAACAGCTACTGTCTTATGATTAATTCTGCACTAAGCGAAGATCATTTAAACTTGTACGATTTATCAAGCAAACCTATAGTATATAGAGGAGAAGACGCGGCTCGATACTTTGTCAACGATTTATATCAAATTGCAGAAAGAGTTGAAGAACTTTACAAAAATAAAGTTCCCATGACACCGATGACTCTAGAGGAAATGTATCAGTACGATTCTTCGACTACTTGCTACTTGTGTAAAAACCTTTTTACTGAACAAAACCATAAAGTGCGTGACCATGATCATCTTACAGGAAGTTATAGGGGTGCAGCCTGTAATTCCTGTAATTTAAATTACAAAATTCCTTCATTCATACCCGTTGTGCTACATAACCTCAGCGGTTATGATTCCCATTTTATCATACCTGAATTGGGAAGAGATAATGGAAATATCGATGTGTTGGCTACATCCACGGAAAAATTTATAAGCTTTTCGAAAAAAGTTGGTAATATAAAACTCAGATTTGTTGATTCTTTCAGATTTATGCCATCTAGTTTAATGAAACTTTCACAAAATTTGCAATTTCCAGATTTTAAAGCAACTTCAAAAATTGTACCAGGCGATAAAATGGATTTGGCTCTTCGTAAAGGCGTGTTTCCCTACGACTATATTGATGGACTACAGAAATTTGATGAAACATCTTTACCTCCTATTGAAGAATTTAAAAGTAAATTGACAAATACCGATATTACAAATGAAGATTACGAACATGCGAAAAAAGTGTGGAATGAACTACATATGACAACATTGGGTGAATATTCCGACTTTTATGTTAAACTGGACACAACTTTACTTTGTGATGTTATGGAAATGTTCAGAAATACATGTTTTGACGCCTACGGTTTGGACCCACTTTATTCATATACTTCCCCCGGACTGGCCTGGCAAGCCATGTTGAAACAAACGAAATGTGAATTACAGTTGTTAACAGACATAGATATGGTTTTGATGGTGGAAGCGGGCGTTAGAGGTGGCATAACTCAAAGTGTCAAGAGGCATGTGAAAGCGAATAATGAATACCTTCCTGACTATGATGACAGTAAACCATCAGTATTCTTAGGGTATTTCGATGCGAACAACCTTTACGGTTGGGCCATGAGTAACCCGATTGGGTATAATAACTTCAAGTGGATTGACCCAAAATCTATTGGTGACATAACACAACTTCCCAAACACGGTGATACCGGATACATATTGGATTTCGATTTCGAATACCCTGAACATTTACACGACCATCATTATGATCTTCCATTTCTTGCCAGAACAGAAGTTTCACCAACCGGAAAACATCCAAAATTAATGTTAACGTTAACAAATAAACAACGATACGTGGCGCATTATTGGGTAGTTCAACAAGCTATTGAAAACGGAGTACGTATAACAAATGTTAATAGAGTGATAGAATTTTCGCAATCTTGCTGGTTGAAACCTTATATTGATTCAAATACCACTAGACGATCTGCAGCAACAACACCTTTTCAGAAGGATTTCTACAAACTAATGAACAATGCCATTTTCGGTAAAACGTTGGAAAATAAAAGGAAACATAAAAATATAAAATTAGTCTCAGATCCTTTGAAACTTGTAAAACTTGTTCAAAAACCCAACTTTGGATCAACAATAATAATCAATGAAAACCTTGTAGCCGTAACAATGAAGAAAACTCATATTAAGATGGATCGCCCGTTGTACATAGGTATGTCTATTTTAGATATTTCTAAAACCCTAATGTACGACTTTCACTACAATAAGATGGTCTCATTCTACGGTAGAGACAATATTGGTATTAGCTACATGGATACTGACGCATTTCTTTATTGGATTATTACAAAGGACCTGTACAAGGATATAAGGACGTTTCAGCACAAAGACGACTTTGACTTCTCCGACTACCCATCAACTCATCCCAACTTTAATAACAGCAACAAAAAGGTAATCGGAAAATTCAAAGATGAGACTAATGGAGTGGTTATGAAAGAACTTGTTGCGCTTATGTCAAAACTGTATTCATTTATGCTCTACGACAACCAATGTGTCAAAAAGGCTAAAGGTGTTAAAAGTCTTTATTTAAAAAAGAAACTTCAATTTGAAGACTTCAAAAACTGCTTATTTGAAGGAACCGTCCATACTGCCAAATTCAACAATATTAGAAGCTACAATCACCAGCTTTTCAGCATAACAGAAGAAAAAAAGGCGCTTTCTTCAAAAGACGACAAGAGGCATATTCTTCCTGATAATATCAACACTTTGCCATTTGGCCATTATTCTCTTGCCCTCATTGACCGTTAAAACCCTTTTACTTTCCTAACTTATGTCCTATCATTGTTTATCTTCCTTTCCCGTAAAAGAAGGGGTAACAGCAGTTTCCTTTGCTGTTACCCCTTTTTTTACATTTGCATGCAACGACCTTGACCTATATAAGTTGATATAAAACGTATATTTTAATATGGATCTGACCGCGGTAGAATAACTACATAAATGGCGGATATAAAACAGAAAATTGTCAACGAACTCCACAAACCTGCAAGAATACATTTTCCAAGAAGAAACACAGTTGTAAAAGGATTAAACGATCTGTATCAAGCGGACCTGATTGAAATGAAGCCGCACAGTAGATTAAATAAAGGATATAAATATATTCTTACTGTTATTAATTGTTTTACAAAAGTTGCAGATGCATTACCTCTTAAAGACAAAAGTGGTCGCAGTGTGACCAATGCAATGGAAACTGTGATTAAAAGAGATAAACATAAAATAAAACATTTGCAAACCGATGACGGAACTGAATATTTTAATAAAGATTTTGCAAAATTAATGAAGAAATACAATATAAACCATTATTCAACAAATTCGGAAAAGAAAGCGTCTATAATTGAAAGATTTAATAGAACTTTAAAAGGAGCAATGTATAAAATGTTTTCAAAACGAGGATCTTATGTCTGGCATGACGTATTACTAAATCTGTTAAAAGATTACAATAATAAGTATCATAGAACTATCGGTATGAAACCAAACAAAGTAAATAAACAAAACGCAAACCGTGTATTGGCACGCATTAAAAAGCTAACAAAACCAAAAGAAGAGTTTAGAAAACCATTGAAATTTAAAGTTGATGAGAAAGTTCGAATTAGTAAATATAAAGGTATTTTTACTAAAAAATACTTACCAAACTGGACCAATGAAGTTTTTACAGTATATAAAGTACAACCTACAATACCAGAAACGTATCTGTTGAAAGATAATCGAGGAAACCTATTGCAAGGTGCATTTTATGGACACGAAATGTTAAAATCGAATGTAGGTGATGTATATCTGGTAGAGAAAATTTTGCAACGAAAGAAGGACAAAGTTAAAGTACGTTGGTTGGGATTTAACAAATCTGAGGACTCGTGGATACCTATAAAAGACTTAGTTTAACAAGGAAACAATCAATGCATCGTCACCCTTTGTAAAAGATGGAGGTAGTGCAACAAAAAGATAAATTTAATATCGACAACATAGATGATTTAACAGTTGATAATGTAACAATTAACAATGGAAAACACGGAAGTTTACTTCCAAACACTGTTCGTTGTATAGTAAGCGGTCCTTCAAATTGTGGGAAAACAAACGTTGTTTTTAACTTAATAACTAATCCAAAAGGATTAAGATTCAATAATGTTTATATTTTTTCAAAGTCCTTGAGCCAACCAAAGTATCAGTTATTGGATAAAATCCTTTCAAATGTTCCAGATGTGAATTTTTACAAATTCAATTCAAACGATAGTGTCATGCAGCCGAACGAAGCTAAACCGTATTCAGTGTTCATATTTGACGATGTATCTTGTGAAAATCAAGACACGATAAGAAACTATTTTGCCATGGGAAGACATCATAATATTGATAGTATTTATATCGGGCAAACCTACAGTAAAATACCAAAACAATTGATAAGAGATAATGCAAACGTTATTATTTTATTCAAACAAGATGAAACCAACTTGAAACATATCTATAACGATCACGTTAACGCAGATATGACATTTGATAAATTTAAAGAACTCTGTGGAAAACCGTGGACGGAGAAGTTTGGATTTTTGGTGATTATGAAAGATCAGGATATGATAAACGGTCGTTACAGGATTGGTTTCGATAAATTTGTCTTGATGCACTGAATACAGCTATTTTATCGCAAGACTTCATAGTGTAAACATGGTAGACCAAGAAAAGCTATTGAAAGAAATAAAAACACTTAGCGATTCTATTAGGAATAAAAATAGAGCTTTAAGAATGGGTATAAGTGAAAGAGATAAGTTTTTAGAACAGACATTTAAACCTATAATCCAACCTCTAAAAGAGATGTCTTTTGGAATGTCAAACATTAACTCTGATGGAGAAGCGGTTTTATCGCATCCGCAGATCAAAGAAGATGAATACGAAGAAAAATATGAACCAAATGTATCAGCAGCAACTTTAAAGGAATTTGAACCATCGAGTAGAATACACACTACAGATGAAGAAACTGAAGAAGATGTACAACCTTCAAATATTAGTCAGCTCGGTATAGATATTGCGTCAAAAGGGTTATTAGGCAGGAAATATCTATTAAAAATGTTACAAACTTCTACTGCACATAGAAATTTTCATGTTTATGGAGCTAGAATGGACGGAAATGGGTTATTAATTGGTAATAGCAGACTTGACGTTGATGATAATGATAATATCCACATAGGAAACAAAGTTTATAAAGGAACAAAAGGCTTGTTTGAGCTTATATTTAATACAGCACCAGCAAACTATTCCAAAAGAGATTTACTAGTTTTTAAACAGATAATTAGAGATACAAATGCTCACAAAAAATCGTATTCACCTGATGCTCCTATATATAGAAATCGTTCAAAAAAATACATTGATATTATCTCAGAATTATTTCCAACAAATAAAGGATCTATAAAACGAAGAGCAATGTCGTTAGAAGAACTTAGATCAGCAAATAAGAAAAGAAGACTAAATAAACCTGTTGTAGGACAAGGTTTATTAAAAGATAATTACAAAACAAACATAATATACTATAATGATTTAAACAAATTAGTAGATAGAATGCGTTTGTTACACGAAGCAAAAGAAGCGGGTCATACCGGGGTTGAAAACGAATGGATAGCGCTAACCGACGAACTTAGAAGTAGAAAAATTGTAAGTTAACCTCAATATAAATAATAAAGGTTTCATATACTATTTCATTTACTTGAACACCTTTCAAGTGAACATTCACTAAGGTATAAAAAGAGGATGATAACGCAGAGAATGTTCAGTCAACGTATGAACACGGTGAAGAGAGGTAGAGGATTAGCATCTTCAGCAGTTTCATTATTGAGTAAACCAGTCGGTTCCTTGATCAATTCAGCAATAGACGCGTTACCTATTGAATTACATTTACCCGGAGGTTACCAATATTGCGGACCTGGTACTAAACTTGAAAAACGTTTAGCCAGAGGAGATCCTGGTATCAATAAATTAGACCAAGCTTGTAAACAACACGATATAGCGTATTCAAAGTTCGGAGATTCTTCAAATAGATTTGCTGCAGATAAAATTCTAGCTGAAAAAGCTTGGCAACGTGCTAAATCAAGTGACGCGAGTGTAGGTGAGAGAGCAGCAGCGTTAGCAGTAACAGCAGCCATGAAAGGAAAAACAGCGTTCGGTGGTGGAAGAAGAAGGAGACGAAGAAGGAGAAGAACAAACAAACTAGGGGGTAATATAAAACGAAGAAGGAACACACGAAGGAATAAAAAAAATACCAAATCCACAGTGTGGTCAATGATAAAAAAAGGTCACGGTTTGTACCTAAGACCGTATCCTGTGTATTAAACCGTAAAAATCAACTATTACTACCGAACAAGGCATTAAGTAATTATGATATATTACAATATGCTTCATGTTTGAAAATTCCATTTTTTAGAGGAGTTTTCATGAAAAACCATCTTCCAAAAACAATTAATGCAAACGAAACTGGAATAGTGAATCTGGACAACTCTGATGGACCCGGAACGCATTGGGTGTGCTACAAAAAACTTGGAAAAACAGTTTATTATTTTGACAGTTACGGAAATTTACCTCCACCGAAAGAACTAAATAGATATTTTAGCTCAGCAAATAAAGTGTTATATAACTTTGAGAGGCAACAACCAGACAATACTTTGATTTGCGGTCATTTATGTTTAGAGTTCTTAGCCAAAAGCGTCAGTCAACTATAACATGTCTTCGTACACGGTATCATTGACAGGAGCTAGCTCCACATTGCGCAGCGTCCTATTTCCAGCATTACGTTTACGTAAAGATAAAGAATGGGAAATGGCATTATTGGATCTTACAACATACAACTCGATTCCAAACGTTATCGAGGGTGTTAATAGCAAATTTCACTACTATGAAAAGAAAACTGCTGAAGGGTATTCTGATTTAAAAGAAATAAATTTATCAACGGGATCCTACGAAATCGACAATATAAATGAAGTGCTTCAACAATTAATGGGACAAGACAACATATCGTTAAAAGGAAACAACAATACCTTAAAGTCTGAAGTAAAATGTAATTATTATATAGATTTTACTCAAAACGGATCTATTGGTCAATTGTTGGGTTTTGATAACAAAACACCTATATTAGAACCAGGTACAACGCATATAGGGAAAAATACAGTTACTATAATACGGGTTAGTGCAATAGACGTTACTTGCAACATTGTACAAGGATCATACAGAAATGGAGAAAATAACCATATATTGCATACATTTTATTTGTCAGTTCCACCAGGTTTTAAAATAATTGAAAGACCTCATAATTTAGTGTATTTGCCTTTGAACACACACTACGTGTCGGAAATTGTTCTAAACCTATTGGATCAATATGGGGATATAATAAACTTGAGAGGTGAAACCGTCGTTGTGAGATTACATATAAGATCTATGGATTAAGGAGAGCTCATTACGTCGTCATTTATAGAAGAGTAAGGTTAAAAAGGAAGATGAGTGTCGACAAATTTGGACGATATTCTGGTATTACAATTGGCAAAGGAGAACAAGGTAGATTGCCACTCACAACAGACGGTGATTATAACATCAATAACAAACGATTGAAATATGTAAAAGATCCTAAAGACAATGAGGATGCTATTAATCTAAAGACATTAGAAGAAAAAACATCAAATTGTTTAAATCTTGAGAAAAATGTGTATGATGCTAAAGGGCATCGTATTGTTAATATTGCAGATCCGGAAAGCGACAACGAACCAGTAACCAAATTATACTTAGAGTCCATGATCCCTAAAAAACAACATGAAGTATTTTCGTTTTATAATTTTCAAATTAAGGATGTTGGTGTACCACAATCAGACACCGATGCTGTTAATCTTAAATATTTAAAGGATAATTGTGTAACTTATGATGTTGGAGTTATCGATGCTAAAGGTAATACAATAACGAATGTTAATGAAGGAAACGCACCATCCGATGTACCCACAATGAAACAGCTTAATCAAGTAATTGAAAAAACATCTATTTGCTTGAATATTGATAGTGATGTGTATAATGCGAAACGTCGTAGAATAAGTAATATAGGTGATCCGATGTATGAGCGTGATTCAGTAACAAAAAAATATGTGGACAATTTAAGAAAAACAGATTTAAAAGATACTAATAAAAATATATCTAACTGTTTGAAACTCGAACAAGGTGTGTATGATGCTAAACAACATAGAATTATCAATATCGCTACTCCTAACAACGAAAATGGATCTGCTGTGAATTTAAAATATATAAAAGATAATTGTTTACACAATAACAATGGAGAATGGGATGGAAAACTTAAAAAAATTGTGAATGTTCAAAAAGGTGTAAATCCAACCGACGCAGTTAATGTTGATCAGGTTCCTATTTACAGAGAAATTGATTACAACTTGGACAAATCTGTACCTGTTTGGGATTGTAAAGGTTTACCACTACACAATCTTGGTGATGCTAAATCGGGAATAGATGCTCTTACAAAAAATCAATGGCGAACTGGAAGTATGATGTTACATGATAAGTATTGGGCTGGTAGATTATTTCCCATAGTAGATATAGGTGATCCGGAAGGTATTTATGACGCTGTAAATATCAACTATTTAATTAGACTTCTTAGTGTCATGATGTTTGACTTTTATAATTTAGTATCACCGACTAAAATTGATTCACAGTTTCAAAATTCATGGATTAATGACAATATTATTACTAAATACTTTATAAAGCATGGACGATTTTTTAGATCTGCAGCAGGTAAAGAAGTAAGCTATCATCGTGATTTTTGAAATTTTAAAAGAAAAATAATAATTTGTAGACTTATAAAGTCTGTTTACTACTAGTTTACACCATTACCGTATTACACTTCATTGGATACAGACAGAGAAACTATTATGGGATTATCATTTAAAAGCAAACGTCCTGTTTACAAGGAGGTCACTAAGTCGACAGACGTTGAAGAGTTAACAAGTGAAAACCGACGTTTTCTTCAAGAAAGAGGGTTTATTATAAACAATGATGGATGTATTGGACATTGCTCACGGACCAACTTTCGACGAGACTCTATGGGAAAAGGAATACCACACTCACAACCCTTACGCTTCATCGAAATTGAATAATAATGATGAAATTCGTATTCCAATACAACAACAGGATGTATATACTCTACCTTCGGAAAGCTATCTGTACATTGAAGGGAAGGTTACGAAGAAAGATGGGAAAACGCCGGGAACAACTGTTCCATTTATAAATAATCCTATGGCATATCTTTTTGATGAGATAAGATATGAAATATCCGGTATTACTGTGGATTCAACTAAAAAAGTGGGGATTTCAAGTACTTTAAAAAGTTTAATATCATTAACTCCTAATGAGCTGAATATGCTGCATATATCCGGATGGGTGACACCAGAAAAAGATACAATAACACCTTCATCTGATGGTAATTTTGACTTTTATATTCCCTTAAAGTTATTATTAGGTTTTGCAGAGGACTACAGACGAATTATTATTAATGTGAAACAAGAATTAGTTTTATTAAGAGCTTCTAATGATAAAGATTTAATCATAGCCGCCACCGATACAGCAGAAGCAACATTGGATTGGAATATTTCTCTTGAGAGGATTGTATGGCGAGTACCTCATCTTCGGTTAGCTGATCAACACCGTATTACACTGCTGAAACAATTAAAATCCGATAGAGATATAGTTTTACCATTTCGAAGTTGGGAATTACACGAATATCCGATTCTACCCACCACAAAGAGGCATACTTGGACTGTAAAAACCTCTATGCATTTAGAAAAGCCTAGATATGTTATATTCGCATTGCAGACTGATAGAAGAAATAATATTTTACAAAATGCATGCTCATTTGACCAAAGTAAATTGAATAATTGTAAATTGTATTTAAATTCTCAGTTTTTTCCTTACGACAATTTGAATATCTCTTTTTCAAAGAATAGATACACTGTGTTGTACGATATGTATGCCAGATTCCAACATTCTTACTATGGTAAAAATAATCAGCCGATTTTAACACCGTACCAGTTTAAAACCAAAGCACCGATCGTCGTCATTGATTGTTCCAAACAAAATGAGTCTGTAAAATCGTCAAGTGTGGATATAAAACTAGAACTGGAGTTTGAAGACGACGTACCAGATAGTACAACAGCTTACTGTTTAATTTTGCACGACAAAATTGTAACATACACTCCATTAACAGGTATTGTAAAAATGGTGTTGTAAAAGTAAACTTTTTGCATTGAGTGGGGGTATAAAAGGAAGAGCAAAACGAAGAAGAGCAGTTCAGTTTACTGGTGGACACCGGTGTAGTAACAATGGAGACTAAGGAGGAAGGTGTAGATATACCAAGTTTAATGGGAAATACGAACACACTTCAAGAATCATTGTCAGAGTATTTAATGTTTAACGATGATGATAAAAAGAAAAATAAAGAAGAAGATAAAAAGCTATCACAAAAAGTAGTAAAAAGAAGAAAAAAGGTTGAAGCAGTAGAAGTGAGTTTGAATTATCTTACGGAAGTATTTTTACAGATATTCTACCCAATCTCAAAATGTATGAACAAAAGCGTATCGATTGGATTAGTCAAGTCTGCAGATTATTCGCCCAATGTGGTATTGAATCACGGGTTTAAAATGTTAATGTTTACAGAAAATGCTTGGGACTCTTTTATGAAGCATTTGCATTTAATCGAATGTTACTTAGAAAAGAATATGATGGGAAAGAAAACGAATGTCAGACTTTTAGAATGCGACATTGAAATTGAAATTATTAAACAACGTGGTGAACATCAAATTCGTTTTAGAGATTTAACAAAGTACGATGATAAAATACTATTATCAAGAGAAGAATTTTACACGTTGAGCTGTGTAACACCTGCTGTTACAAGATACATGAAACAGTTAGTATTTTCCTATTCTGTTGTGCGAGATTACTTGATAGAAACTATGGATAAACAACCAGATGTTCCTATTATACACGGACCTATAGATACGTCTATATTTAACAGGTTACCTTATGAAGTGGAGATTTGGAGAAGTATTAAAGAATATGAAACAAAAATCAACAACGATAATCAAAATATTGAAGACTCTCCTGAAAAGGAAACCGAGGATCAAATTAACATGGAATAGAAAATAAAAGGTTTTGTGGGGTAGGCCTATTGGGGACGGTGCCCACATTAAATATACACCAACGCGCTGGCAACTGTACGACATGAACTATAAAAAGAGTTCTAACGTGGTGTGGAAACCAGTTGACATTTACAAACAACATGAAGAGGAGTGTGCGCTTCAAAACAGATGTTGAGAATATTCAAGAGAGACCATGTGCTATAGAATTACAATGTTTTAGAGGTAACAACAATGAATTAATTGTTAAGGAATTGGTATTTTTAGATCTAAACAAGCGTTGTATTTATCCTTTTCTTTTTGAACCTCCGTTTCCTTTCAAAGTATTAAACGAGAAAGCTAAGAAAACAAATAAATGGATTACCAAGTATTTCAACTACATAAAATGGTCTGAAGGTTTTACTAATTACAATGCTTTAGAACACATAATGTATCATTTTTGTTCGAAATTCAACATGATTTATACAAGAGGATTGGAAAAACGCAATTGGATAAAATTATACACATGTGCTACAGTTGTGGATATAACGATAGAAAAAAATTTCTATATTGATTATGAAGACTTATGTTTGAGTGTTCAAGATAACCGACATGCAGCTTCTAACTGCTCGATAAGGAACGCGTATCGTTTGGCTGCGTATTTACAACAACCACACGCAAGTGTTGGGGGCAGCGAAGGTTATAAATACGATGAGCCGGAGCAGACCATGCATCAGTATTACTCGAGTCTCCGAGACGAAAACATCAAGCTGAAAGAAAAAGAAAAAGAAAACATAAATGGCATCGCAACAGTTTCTGCAGTCGTTGACTGAATCATTTAATTCCCACTCAAAATCTAGTTTGCTCCCGACAAAGAAATGTTCAGAGCTAAAAGAAAAGAAACATTATATTGTGCACGAGATAAAGAAGATGGAAACCGCTCTTGGCGATGCTGTTGTAGTTTCCTTGAGTGAAGCACCATACACCGAAGATGAAGAACCAAAGTTCCAAATTTACTTGCCGAAGAGGTTTGTTTTATTATTGCAGAACGCAGATCTACGTGAAATTCAACCAGGGACTTTGTATTTGGTGTCCCACGGTGCCAGTGGAAGCAAATCCACTGAACTCTCCCTTCACGTTGTCAACAAATAATTATATTTGTAAATGTGGTATTTTAATTGTATTATTTTAATAAATGGTTTTTGTTAATTTATAATTTTGTAAAATTGTATCTTTTTTTTAAAAATTTAAAATAGATGACCTTGAGAACTTGTAAAATTTCTCAGTTGGGAAAAAGGAATACTGGTTATGTAATCTAAGTGTATGTGGACTACGTTAGGAGGACGCATTTAATTTTTTGCCACTTTGGTTTTGTCCGTTCTACCGTCAACATGAATACTTCCAATATTAGTGCTTGGAGTTTAATTTCTCAAGAACCTCGATATCCTCAAGGTGTATTAACAGATGCATTTATTCAACGTTACGACAGATACATCGATTGGAATATTCTATCACTACACTACTTATTCACTGTTGAAATGTTAAGGATATATTTTCATAGAGTTAATTGGATAAACATTTTGAAAAGACAACAGTTTTCGGAAAAATTCCTCGTAGAGATGATTCCGATTTTCAACAACTGTTGTTGGAATGTGATTTCTAAATATCAAAGTCTTTCCGAAGAATTTGTTGAAAACTACAAAGATAATTTAGACTGGGAACAAGTATTTGAAAATCAACATTTGAGAGGAAAGTTTTTAAGAAAACACAAGAGATACTTGAACTTTTTGAATTTTACACACAATCACCAGGATATTGAATTTGAAACATTGAACACCTCAACAGCTACCTCAATATCTTCAAATATATACCCCTTCAATTTAATGATACTAATATTTTATTTTCTATTTTACTTTCATTTGAATGATCTATAATATTATTCAGTATGAAAGAAGAAACACACTTTAGAATGTGGTGGGGGAAACATAATAAGAGGAAGTGTCTGAGACTTTGCCAGTCTGGTTTTGACTAAGCTGCTACCATGAACACTCCAAAGGATCTCGCAACAAACCGATCTGGTGATTACTGTTGCAAGTTAAAGTGTTTCGACATAGGCTATGACTTTGTCGATGGGATGGCCTGTAGTAAATGCAAGCACTTCTGCTACTGTGTATGTAATTGTAAGACATTTCAAAAGAATAACACCTTGAATATTATCCAAAGGGTAAAGCGTCAACTTGGACTACCTTACTAAAAGTCTGTAGTGGGGGAAGTGGGTGGTGGGGGAAGTTCCAGCTAAGGTATTTACCCTCTGTCTCCTGGCATTTCGCTTTCAATATTTGTAGGCGTAACATCGGTGTAAGGAAACGGAGCGATATGGCTATTTCAATGATTGTTACTTGTTATAAAAACAAGGTTGTACAATGTACTAATTACTATGATTTTGAAGAATTGCCTACTTGGAACTGGGATTTAATTGTAGATGTAGAGAAGTATGATAGAATTGATATTTCTTTTAGAAAACCTAATGCACAACACAAAATGAAAGAAGAAGAAGAAGAAGATGATGATGATGATGATGGTAAAGTAGAAGAAGACGAAAAAAGTGATGAAGAGGATGAAAATGTACCCTTGTTGACGAGTTCCGCTTCTGATCGGAATAAGGAGAGGTTTATGAAGTATATGAAAACAGTTCCGCTAAAATGTTCATTCAGTCACGTTTGCGACAGCACCCAATCAACGTCGCCGTCATCGTTATCATCATGAGCTTGAAGGTAAAGAACATTTATTACGAAGACATTCGACTTTCAAATACCAACCAATTGGACGACCTCTATGATGATTTAAAACAACTATTAAATAATGGATATTTGTTACGCGTTACGCTCGCTGCTTCAAAGAATGGCTGTACGATTTGTCAACTTAAAGAAGACGACCCTCCGAAAATGAAAATGAAATTAAATTTGGATCAGAAATTGGATTTTTACAGTGCTGCGCCCTACGCCCCCACAACCTCCCAGTCTACGCACGACTCTTCTGATTGTTTATTGTAAATATTGAAATATTGTACACTTTCTGTTTGTAATTTTTAATAAATAAAACAAATATACCTCGCACCAAAAGTTTTTCCGCTTTTGGTTCGAGGTATTTTTTAAAAAAAATTCGCGATGACCTTGACCTAGTTTCGGTCTATATACGTCATAGGGTGTTGCATCAGCATATGACGTCACAGGTGGTTGCGTCAGCGTTTGACGTCATAAATTGTTACGTCATCAGCTGACGCATTGCACTGTCACGTATGGTCCCGTTATGAATAAATTAAGTGACGGAGTGTCTGTAT
>CM041787.1:29196622-29315875 GCA_023375725.1 Nephotettix cincticeps | reverse complement strand
AGTATCGCTCGGATGGCCGAAGACATAAAGAAGGTGGACGGGAGCCTGCTAGCGCCCTGGCAGAAGTTGGAAGCCGTGCGGATGTTTATCCTCCCGCGGCTCGACTTCATAATGAGAGGGGCGAGGGTGGCTAAGGCTCCCCTGAAACGATTGGACGACGACCTGAAGAGAATGGTCAAAGGTTGGCTTTGCCTACCGCAGAGGGCCAGCGCCGAGGTTGTCTACCTAGGTGTGTCAGAGGGAGGTGCCGGTATGTTCCCTCTGGCAGACCTGGTGGACATATCCTCTGTGACTCATGCCTTCCGCATGGTCACATGCCCTGACCCAGTGGTCCGGGAAATGGCGAAGGCAACCCTCTTCAGGGTAACTAGGAGGCGAACGGGGCGCCCTAATGTTTCTCCTGGCGAGGTGGCCGACTACCTTTCCGGCAGGGTGGACGGCGACTTCGCTAGGGACGGGGGCGACATAGGCTCTATCTGGACCGAGGCCAGGAACGCCGCTAGGAGGCTGCAAAAGAAAGTAGCAGTCTCTTGGCGCTACGACCAGGAAAGGGCGGAATTTCAAATCCGTATCCCCTCGCCTGGTTCGGTAAGCGATCCTGTCATCGTTCCAGAAGATGCCAGGAAACACCTGTTCGCGCGGCTCAAGATTGCCGTCAGGCTTAGGCTCAGAAGGAGCCTCACAAGTAAACCCGATCAGGGGAAAGTGATCGATGTGGCTTGCCGCAGCCGTGATTCAAACCATTTTATACAGGCTGGCAAGTTCACTCGATTCGCCGATTGGCGCTTTATTTTTAAAGCACGCCTTGGCACAGTTCCCCTGAACGGTTGTCGACGCTGGGGCCAGGGGGACAGACGGTGCAGACGCTGCGGTGAACATGCGGAGACTCTTCCGCATGTTCTTAACCATTGCCGGCCAACCAGTGATGGTTGGACCAAGCGGCATAACGCCGTCCTTGACCGCCTGGCCCAGGCCATACCGAGACGGATGGGCACCGTGAGAGTGGACCTGACGGTCCCAGGAGTGACAGGGAACCTGAGGCCCGACCTTGTGGTTTTAAACGAGCGGGAGAAGCGCGCCCACATTGTGGACGTGGTGATCCCGTTCGAGAACCGGTACGGGTCTCTTGTTGACGCTCGGCGGCTGAAAATCGAAAAATATCAGCAGGCCGCCGAGGAGTTACGTCAGCAGGGGTTCGATGTCGCTCTGGACGGATTCGTCGTAGGCGCCCTTGGGTCTTGGGACATGGCAAATGAGGGGGTGATTAAACGTCTTGGTATCCCCCCTCGTCATGCCCATACCATGAGGCGTCTCATGGTCTCGGATTGTATCCGATGGTCACGGGACATCTACGTGACCCACCTCACGGGCCATAAACAATGGTAGGCCTCTCCCTTAGTGGCAGTAGATAGGTGCATGGCCGTTTTCTTTATTTATTTATTTATCTATTTATTGTAAAGCCAAACATTTTATTGCATTGTTACTAATTTATTAAAGTTTTATTGCATGTTTTTCTTTGTTAAATTATTTATTGTTATGTTTGGCTTGTTAAATTTTATATTGGACTTGTTAAGTTTTTGTATTGGCTTAATAAATTTTTTATGCTTGTTAATTTTTTGTTTTTATTAAATTTTTATGACTGTTAAATTTTTTATTTTTTTATGACTGTTAAATTTTTTTATGACTGTAAAATTATTTTTTTTATGACTGTTAAATTTTTCATGACTGTTAAATTTTTAATGCTTGTTAAATTTTTTATATATTTTATTAATTATTGACAATGGATATGTTTCACTTGTTGACGATTATTTTTTTTTCTTTTTATTTAATTTATTTCTAAACTGGCTGCTGCCCTTACTTTATTATGATTGTTATTTAGTTTTATGAGTAGGGACATATAATTAATCTCGATGGATGATTTGGTTTGATTAGTTATAGTATAAATCATTCTTAGTAGCAGCAGCCAGCGTAAAGGCCATGCACTAGGGAGGTTTGACAATTAGGGTTCATTAGACTAAGTAAAGTGTTTATAAGTATAAGAAGTGGATCAGCATGTAAATGATAGGAGTTAAAAGGTGGACTATTGGGCCAAGTGCCATATCAGATATTATGTATGTATTTTAAAGTGCATGGTTGCATGCTGCATGGACAGTCTTTAATAGAAGATCCCACCTTATTATAAAAATGATTTTGTAACTTGCATGTATTGTGAACTTAAAAATTTTTAATAAAAAGTTGTCAAATCTGTTCTTATCAGCTTAACATCTGATACGTCCCTCATCGAGGGACCAGTTTGTTAAACTGATTTTTGGAAAATGACGGAGTGCTAGGAGCTTGCTCCACCTCTGTCACGGGTTGACCCGGCATTGCAGTACCGCCGGGACCGGCCCACCTAAAACATTCAACTCGTACGTACTTAGTGTTGAAAATAAACAAAACACATACTCGACGTCTGCCTGCCTTATGCACAAAAATATCACAGGAATCTCGTAATACTGAATTTTCATTTCATAAAATGACATAATTTTTAAGTTAGAAGAGATTTAACAGTATAGATAGGTATCTGAAACACATTTGAAAATAAAATAAAGTTAATAAAAACTATTAGCCAATAATATATAGTTACTGCTGTATGCATTCGTTAAATTATCAAACACATGAGTTGAAGAAAAAACAAAAATAAAATAAAATAATGCCAACAGCACGTGGTGTTCCCAAGCGGTCACCCATCCAAGTACTAACCACGCCCGACGTTGCTTGACTTCGGTGATCGGACGAGAACCGGTATATTCAACGTGGTATGGCCGTTGGCGAATGATGGACGTATACGTTCTGTATTTATACAGTATGGGCAAAACATTTTAACTGCTAATCTTAATCAATTTTTTCATAGGTAAAATCGCGTGCTTAAAAAAGAAATGCATTTTATGAACATTATTTCACTATCGTTATGAAAAACAAAGATTGTCTGGCGATTCTGCATGATTTTTTCCGAAGAAATAATGTATTTAGGCCTAAACGGTATACTCTTGTGTAAGACTGCGTGCTGATAAAAAAAAGAAAAAAATGGTCAGATTTCATCATTTGGACGTTATAAATGAACATAATCAACGAGATATCGAGCTTTTTATTTACACTTTTGTCTCACAGTTTCCAACGCGGGGAGTTTCGGAGTTTATTAGGGACAGCGCGAACGCAGTCCCCGCTACCAAAAATTACGCGCCCGAGATACCCACATTTGGGGCATTCGCAGGAGTCAGCCCGACCGTAGTGCAATGGAAGGGCCTCATCCTGGGGGAACCGCCTTCTTGATCACGGTAACCCCTACGCCAGGTAAGTATGAATTCTCGACGGTTCACCCCAGGGTCCGACCGATACTCTAACGCCTGAATCAAGCGAGAACTAATTTTAAACAACTGTATAAAACCCTGTCCGAATATTATTTCCTCGAAAAATCTTTACTCTCCTACCTTACTCGCTTTATATAGATCCGCATACAACCATCGCATCGCCGAATTTACCCAGGAATACGTTTTTTTCTGTTACAATATACAATATGATATTACGATTCGGGCGAAACGACGAGGTGAAGCGAGTGAAGCGCTCCGTGCGGAGTCTTTCGGTAGTACACTTCAGGCCTACCGCCGCTCACCTCAGCTCTCGTCTCGCTCACCCTGAGGTCCGAAACCGCGCAGCGCTCTACAATCGATGCGGCGCCTTCGTGTACTACACCTCAGCTCTCATCTGACCCTGAGGTTCGAAGCCGCGCAGCGCGCGCAGCGCTCGGCAACCGATGCGGCGCCTTCCTGTACTAGACCTCAGCTCTATCCCTCCAGCACTGAGGCTGCCAGTATTCGCCAGTAAAATTGCTTTCGCTCGGTTTCAGTTACGTTTCACACGGAATTCAATACTCACCGGTGTCCGTGTATTTCAGTTTAAATTCGTCCGTCACCTTTGTACACGGTATTCCCTAGCGGTAAGGACCCTAATGCATTAGGTTCTCGGTTACACGAACAGATACGAATTCAGCTGGAAACCGTGTTCCGGCGTCGCCGTCTTTAAGATCATACTTCACAGGATCATTTCTGTAGTAAGATCTTCGCTTTATCACTTCTACTCTGAAGTGTTTACCAACCACGATGAAGAGAGGAAGGCTCTTCTCCCTGAGCGTGAGGAAGACGAGACCCGCTGTCCTGGCGGCAGCGGATCACGTCGTCGATGATCGTTCAGCCCACCATCAGGGTGGGTGCGGGGGTAGAGCGTTCAGAGTGGTTCGGTGTACAACACCGTTGCGTCTCGTTCGTTTCCACTAGTACTAGTACTAACCAATCAGTCTTTTGTGGCCCAATCCCATAAGGATCGGGCTCTAAATAAAAATTCTCTTATAGACTCATCATGTGTTCCCCTCCACGGAAATCTTTAGTAAAAGGCGAAAGATTTATTCGTTTTGAAGGGAAACCAGAGTGAAGTTGCGGCGCACTCAACTGGTCAGCCGACGTACGCTGGTGCGAATATAAACATCGAGAGTCTTTACGGATATCGCCCGGTATTTGTGAGCTCAAACTGTCTCGACGCCACCGATACTGACGGTTTCGGTTTATGCCAGCTTTTAAAGACCCGATAAACAACTCGACGTGTTTCTTTTCGTCAGAAACTGTATTTTTACTTACAGTTTTCCACGACGCACTCGGCCGACCGAGAGACCGGCGTCTAGTACGGCTTGACGCCGCCGCGAGCGCTGTTCTCCTCGCGTACTGCAGTTATCGCCGTTTCATACACTTTTCTCTCTGTAAATTCCGCACTTTTCTCGCCCGACCTGACTACGGCTAGTTTTCGACGATCGTACAGTAGTGCTGGCGAGTTTACGCCCTCTTATACGTTCGTTTCTCTTCAATACCTTTACCGTTACGGACGCTAGTTGAATTTCGTTTCTCGATTGAATCGCTGATTTTCATATTTCCATCCGATTACCTGATCGCTTCTCGGCCTGTTGGCTAAGATCAAAGTGTAGGTTTTTCTCGTTTCCCTGCACGGCGATCTTGGTCCACTTGTCATTGGAGCAGAAGAGCGGTCGTCTACAATAGGGGATTCCGTGAGGGTGGAGCGTACTCACCCTCAGCCAACTTCGACTTGGCAGCGGATACCCGGGTGGGGCTGGCGTGGCGTACCAGCTCTCCCCGATAATGCGTCGAGCATAGGAACCGCTGACAGAGTGTTTCAATGTGGGGGGATAGCTGACCCCTCGTCTGGCACTCTGTCGTCCTGGCCGCACGTCGGAGGAACCACAGCGGGACGCCACCACCACTCACCAGCCCAGACGACCAGCCCGACCAGCCCAGACGACCTACCTGCCCGGACCTCACCGACAGCCCAGACAAGACCCCGACCAGACATGACCTCTGAGAAAACCCTGTTCGTCCACCTCCCCCTCGGCAGCCTACAATGCCCCATCTGCGCCGAGGCGGGCATCCTGGTGCAAAGAAAACGGGATGGGATGAAAAAGCACCTTAACCAGGACCACGGCGCCGGCTGGGATTTCACCTACGTCTGCTGCGGAGTTGAATTCCCATGCCGGCAGAAACGCTACGCTATGAAAGACGCAAAGATACACTTTAAAGACGAACACCCGGACCTCGACATCGAGCCTAGAGCTCATATCAGCAGGTGTGGCCTTACAAATGCACCGGCCCCTGCCCCAGCCCAATCCTCGCCTCTCCCCCTGCTAAGGGCCAGCTCCGCTGCCGCTATAGCGCGGAACGCAATCCGATACCGTCGCCCACCCGGCAGCCCTTCGGGACCAGCCAACACACCAGCGAGGCCCTCTACACCTCAACTGGCGCCACCCCACAGCCCCCCAGCCACCCAACTGCAGCATGGCCCTCTACACCTGCTCAGTCCCCCCAGCCCGACGGAGAAGCCAGCCACTCCTCGCCCTTTACACGAAGAACCTGGCCTATCCCACAGCCCCCCAGCCACCCCACTGCAGCATGGCCCTCTACACCTGCTCAGTCCCCCCAGCCCGACGGAGAAGCCAGCCACTCCTCGCCCTTTACACGAGGAACCTGGCCTATCCCACAGCCCCCCAGCCACCCCACTGCACACTCAGAGCCCGACGCACTCCTGGCGAGCCACCCCACTGCAGCATGGCCCTCTACACCTGCTCAGTCCCCCCAGCCCCACGGAGAGGCCGGCCACTCCCCGCCCTTTACACGGGGAACGGCCATCCCCAGCCCCCCAGCCCACTGCAGCCCACAGAACAGCCAGACACACCCTCACGCCCAGAAGACAACGCCCAGCGCGCTCGTGTCGACCAGATCGCCGTCACAGCCCCGCGTCCACTAGACCGCCGCCGTCACCCGCGTCCGCGCTTCCCGCTCTGGATCGACCACACCCACGGACACCTCCTCAGGCCCCTGAGACCGAGCCGGATGCCGAGAGTCCCGACTTCCCGCAGGACGAGCTGTCCGCCTGGCAACGTCAGTGGCTTCGTCGCTTCCCACCCAACATCGCCTGGGAAGCTTTCCTCGAGACACTTAATGAACTGACGTCCTCGCTGGCACCCGAGCGGCGACCCCAAGGCGGGCGACCCGAGCGCCCCAAAAACAACAACGGCCGTGGTCCCAACCGCCATCGAAGGGGCCCAAGCAACCGTGGCGACACCAGGCAGGCCGCCAATATACAGCGGCTCTACAGGACCAACCCCCGCCGTGCCATGAGGGACATCCTCCAACAGGCCTCCCCACTCTGCTCCCTGCCAGAGGCCAGCATCGAGCAGCAATTCCAAAACTCATATGCCCGGCGGGAGGGCTGCGTGGGCCAACCCCCGGCCGGATGCCAGCTCCCCCTTGCCCCCGAACCACCTCCATTACTCGACCAGATTTCACCGGAGGAAGTTGCCCGGCAGTTAAAGCGAACTTCCAACACCGCGCCCGGCCCTGACGGCATCAAGTACGCTGTGTGGCGGCGTAGAGATCCTTCTGGCCACGTCCTGGCAGCCATCTTTAACATCTCCCTTGCTGCCAGGAGATTCCCCCCAGCATGGAAGGTCTCTACGACCGTCCTCATCCACAAAAAGGGCCCAGTGGATGACATCAACAACTGGCGACCGATCGCCCTATCAGACACTGCCGGGAAACTCCTCTGCGGGATTCTGGCGGACAGGCTAACGCGCTGGGCCTCCAGCAACAGTATCATCTCCAAGGCCCAGAAAGGTTTCACCACGGCGGAGGGGTGCCTGGAACACAATTTCATGCTGCAAGAACTCCTGGACCAGGCCCGCAGGCGAGGAAGCTCACTCTGCATCGCCTGGTTGGACCTGGCCAACGCCTTCGGGAGCGTCCCACACCAGGCACTCACCTCCGCCCTTAACGCAGTAGGCCTGACCCCGGCGCAGCTGTCCCTAATAAAGGACCTCTACGAGGGGAGCTCGACCACCATCAAGCACTCAGCGGGGACCACTAAGAGCATAGATTTTGAAGCCGGAGTGCGACAAGGGTGCCCACTGTCACCCATACTATTTAATATCACGATGGAGTACCTTATCCGCCCTCTGCTGGAGTTAGAGGCGGAACATGGGGCGGCTCTGCACGGGACGAGCGTGGCAGTACTAGCCTACGCAGACGACTTGGCACTGGTGGCCAAATCCGAGGAATCGATGAAGACCCTGCTCGAGGCGGTTGTGCCAGCAGCGGACTGGGTGGGACTACGATTCAAACCCTCAAAGTGTGCTACCCTACATCTAAACCAGAGAGCCACAAGACCCACCCAGTTCGCCATCTATGGTGAGCCGATGAAGGCACTGAGAGACGGGGACGCCTACCAACACCTCGGCGTCCCCACGGGGTTCAAAACAGATCAAACCCCAGTGGCCACCATAGCCCGCCTCGAGCAGGAGGTAAAGACCATACTGGACAGCCTGCTCGCCCCGTGGCAGAAGCTCCACGCGCTGCGGACCTTCCTGATCCCCCAACTAGAGTTTAATTTAAGCACGGCTAGGATCAGGAAGACCGCACTGAGGGAGTTGGACCTCACTATAAGGAGAGGTTGCAAGACGGTCCTGAACCTCCCTCAGCGCGCGAGCCCCGAACTCATCTATCTGCCGCCTTCCAGCGGGGGCGCCGGACTACTCCCCCTCACTGACATGGCGGACCTGTTCGCCGTGTCCCACGCCTTCCGCCTGCTAACCTCACCGGATCCACGAGTCGCCCAACTGGCCCTGGAGGGACTCGCCGTATCTGCCGGCCAACGTCGTGCTCAACTCACCGAGATGGAGTTTCTCGTGACCTATTTGAACGGAGATGTCACGGGAAACTCCAACAACACTACCACCTTCTCGGCTGCACGGACGGCGATGGGGCGGCTCAAAAAGAAGATCCCGGATCTACGGTGGGGCTACAGCACAGTGAGGGGGATCCAACTTCACCTACCGGGACCAAGATCGACGGTAATAATCGACGGGGGGGCCCGCAGCTCTTTAACCTCCAGTCTGCGCACCTCGTTGCAGCACCACTTCCGGTCCACCCTTGCCGCGAAGCCGGACCAAGGCAGGGTGGCCAGGGCTATAACAACTTGCCCAGTAGCCAACCACATGCTGCACGAGGGGCGCTACACCAGATTTGCGGACTGGAGGTTTATGCACCGCGCCCGGCTCAACGTCCTCCCACTGAACGGCTGTCGCCGCTGGGGTGCCGCAAATGACCGTCGCTGCAGGCGGTGTGGACGACAAGACGAAACCACCGCCCACGTCCTCTGCCACTGCCCTCACCACCTGGGGACTGCAGTGACGATGCGGCACAACGCCATCTTAGACCAGCTGGTGGCTGCTGTTCGCCCGGGGGACAACCTGGAGCTGCGGGTGGATCAAACCCCCCCACTTGAAGACCTGCTAGGCCGAGCATCAGAAGAGGCGCCTGCGGAGATGCTGCGATGCCGTCCGGACCTGCTCATCGTCGACCGAAACTTAAAACACATCAAGATCGTCGACGTGACAGTGCCCTACGAAGACGGCTGGCAGTCAATCCAGGCGGCGCGAGAGAACAAGCTCGCCAAATACGCCCCGCTCTCCCAGTTCCTCAGGGCAAGAGGATATTCAACCACTGTTGACGCATTCGTCGTCGGAGCCCTGGGAACTTGGGATAGCAGCAACTGGGGCACTCTCGCCCGCCTGGGGATCTCCCGCAGGCACGGAACAACGCTGGCCAGGAAGTGCGTGTCCGAGGCCATTCGCTGGAGCCGGGACATCTACGTGACCCACATCACCGGCATCCAGCAGTGGCCTCAACGACAAGATCACGACGAGGACACGCACCAAGACCAAGGACGAGCCTCCTAGACCTCCTAGACATTATCTCTACATTACTTCTGTATTAATACTTTTATATCTATTATTGCTGTATCTACTTACTATTATTTTTGTATTATTATATTATTATTGCTGTATCTACTTACTATTATTTTTGTATTATTATATTATTATTGCACTTTCTACCATGTATTCTCGATTTAGTTATTTTTACTCTCGCTTATGTATAAAACAATTATTAAAGGCAATGAAGCCCCCCAATATCTGTTCTTATCAGCTTAACATCTGATACGTCCCTCATCGAGGGACCAGTTTGTTAAACTGATTTTTGGAAAATGACGGAGTGCTAGGAGCTTGCTCCACCTCTGTCACGGGTTGACCCGGCATTGCAGTACCGCCGGGACCGGCCCACCTAAAACATTCAACTCGTACGTACTTAGTGTTGAAAATAAACAAAACACATACTCGACGTCTGCCTGCCTTATGCACAAAAATATTACAGGAATCTCGTAATACTGAATTTTCATTTCATAAAATGACATAATTTTTAAGTTAGAAGAGATTTAACAGTATAGATAGGTATCTGAAACACATTTGAAAATAAAATAAAGTTAATAAAAACTATTATCCAATAATATATAGTTACTGCTGTATGCATTCGTTAAATTATCAAACACATGAGTTGAAGAAAAAACAAAAATAAAATAAAATAATGCCAACAGCACGTGGTGTTCCCAAGCGGTCACCCATCCAAGTACTAACCACGCCCGACGTTGCTTGACTTCGGTGATCGGACGAGAACCGGTATATTCAACGTGGTATGGCCGTTGGCGAATGATGGACGTATACGTTCTGTATTTATACAGTATGGGCAAAACATTTTAACTGCTAATCTTAATCAATTTTTTCATAGGTAAAATCGCGTGCTTAAAAAAGAAATGCATTTTATGAACATTATTTCACTATCGTTATGAAAAACAAAGATTGTCTGGCGATTCTGCATTGATTTTTTCCGAAGAAATAATGTATTTAGGCCTAAACGGTATACTCTTGTGTAAGACTGCGTGCTGATAAAAAAAAAAAATGGTCAGATTTCATCATTTGGACGTTATAAATGAACATAATCAACGAGATATCGAGCTTTTTATTTACACTTTTGTCTCACAGTTTCCAACGCGGGGAGTTTCGGAGTTTATTAGGGACAGCGCGAACGCAGTCCCCGCTACCAAAAATTACGCGCCCGAGATACCCACATTTGGGGCATTCGCAGGAGTCAGCCCGACCGTAGTGCAATGGAAGGGCCTCATCCTGGGGGAACCGCCTTCTTGATCACGGTAACCCCTACGCCAGGTAAGTATGAATTCTCGACGGTTCACCCCAGGGTCCGACCGATACTCTAACGCCTGAATCAAGCGAGAACTAATTTTAAACAACTGTATAAAACCCTGTCCGAATATTATTTCCTCGAAAAATCTTTACTCTCCTACCTTACTCGCTTTATATAGATCCGCATACAACCATCGCATCGCCGAATTTACCCAGGAATACGTTTTTTCTGTTACAATATACAATATGATATTACGATTCGGGCGAAACGACGAGGTGAAGCGAGTGAAGCGCTCCGTGCGGAGTCTTTCGGTAGTACACTTCAGGCCTACCGCCGCTCACCTCAGCTCTCGTCTCGCTCACCCTGAGGTCCGAAACCGCGCAGCGCTCTACAATCGATGCGGCGCCTTCGTGTACTACACCTCAGCTCTCATCTGACCCTGAGGTTCGAAGCCGCGCAGCGCGCGCAGCGCTCGGCAACCGATGCGGCGCCTTCCTGTACTAGACCTCAGCTCTATCCCTCCAGCACTGAGGCTGCCAGTATTCGCCAGTAAAATTGCTTTCGCTCGGTTTCAGTTACGTTTCACACGGAATTCAATACTCACCGGTGTCCGTGTATTTCAGTTTAAATTCGTCCGTCACCTTTGTACACGGTATTCCCTAGCGGTAAGGACCCTAATGCATTAGGTTCTCGGTTACACGAACAGATACGAATTCAGCTGGAAACCGTGTTCCGGCGTCGCCGTCTTTAAGATCATACTTCACAGGATCATTTCTGTAGTAAGATCTTCGCTTTATCACTTCTACTCTGAAGTGTTTACCAACCACGATGAAGAGAGGAAGGCTCTTCTCCCTGAGCGTGAGGAAGACGAGACCCGCTGTCCTGGCGGCAGCGGATCACGTCGTCGATGATCGTTCAGCCCACCATCAGGGTGGGTGCGGGGGTAGAGCGTTCAGAGTGGTTCGTGTACAACACCGTTGCGTCTCGTTCGTTTCCACTAGTACTAGTACTAACCAATCAGTCTTTTGTGGCCCAATCCCATAAGGATCGGGCTCTAAATAAAAATTCTCTTATAGACTCATCATGTGTTCCCCTCCACGGAAATCTTTAGTAAAAGGCGAAAGATTTATTCGTTTTGAAGGGAAACCAGAGTGAAGTTGCGGCGCACTCAACTGGTCAGCCGACGTACGCTGGTGCGAATATAAACATCGAGAGTCTTTACGGATATCGCCCGGTATTTGTGAGCTCAAACTGTCTCGACGCCACCGATACTGACGGTTTCGGTTTATGCCAGCTTTTAAAGACCCGATAAACAACTCGACGTGTTTCTTTTCGTCAGAAACTGTATTTTTACTTACAGTTTTCCACGACGCACTCGGCCGACCGAGAGACCGGCGTCTAGTACGGCTTGACGCCGCCGCGAGCGCTGTTCTCCTCGCGTACTGCAGTTATCGCCGTTTCATACACTTTTCTCTCTGTAAATTCCGCACTTTTCTCGCCCAACCTGACTACGGCTAGTTTCGTCGATCGTACAGTAGTGCTGGCGAGTTTACGCCCTCTTATACGTTCGTTTCTCTTCAATACCTTTCCCGTTACGGACGCTAGTTGAATTTCGTTTCTCGATTGAATCGCTGATTTTCATATTTCCATCCGATTACCTGTTTACCCCGTCAAGTTATCGCTTCTCGGCCTGTTGGCTAAGATCAAAGTGTAGTATCTGTTCTTATCTGTTCTTATCAGCTTAACATCTGATACGTCCCTCATCGAGGGACCAGTTTGTTAAACTGATTTTTGGAAAATGACGGAGTGCTAGGAGCTTGCTCCACCTCTGTCACGGGTTGACCCGGCATTGCAGTACCGCCGGGACCGGCCCACCTAAAACATTCAACTCGTACGTACTTAGTGTTGAAAATAAACAAAAACACATACTCGACGTCTGCCTGCCTTATGCACAAAAATATTACAGGAATCTCGTAATACTGAATTTTCATTTCATAAAATGACATAATTTTTAAGTTAGAAGAGATTTAACAGTATAGATAGGTATCTGAAACACATTTGAAAATAAAATAAAGTTAATAAAAACTATTAGCCAATAATATATAGTTACTGCTGTATGCATTCGTTAAATTATCAAACACATGAGTTGAAGAAAAAACAAAAATAAAATAAAATAATGCCAACAGCACGTGGTGTTCCCAAGCGGTCACCCATCCAAGTACTAACCACGCCCGACGTTGCTTGACTTCGGTGATCGGACGAGAACCGGTATATTCAACGTGGTATGGCCGTTGGCGAATGATGGACGTATACGTTCTGTATTTATACAGTATGGGCAAAACATTTTAACTGCTAATCTTAATCAATTTTTTCATAGGTAAAATCGCGTGCTTAAAAAAGAAATGCATTTTATGAACATTATTTCACTATCGTTATGAAAAACAAAGATTGTCTGGCGATTCTGCATGATTTTTTCCGAAGAAATAATGTATTTAGGCCTAAACGGTATACTCTTGTGTAAGACTGCGTGCTGATAAAAAAAAAATGGTCAGATTTCATCATTTGGACGTTATAAATGAACATAATCAACGAGATATCGAGCTTTTTATTTACACTTTTGTCTCACAGTTTCCAACGCGGGGAGTTTCGGAGTTTATTAGGGACAGCGCGAACGCAGTCCCCGCTACCAAAAATTACGCGCCCGAGATACCCACATTTGGGGCATTCGCAGGAGTCAGCCCGACCGTAGTGCAATGGAAGGGCCTCATCCTGGGGGAACCGCCTTCTTGATCACGGTAACCCCTACGCCAGGTAAGTATGAATTCTCGACGGTTCACCCCAGGGTCCGACCGATACTCTAACGCCTGAATCAAGCGAGAACTAATTTTAAACAACTGTATAAAACCCTGTCCGAATATTATTTCCTCGAAAAATCTTTACTCTCCTACCTTACTCGCTTTATTTAGATCCGCATACAACCATCGCATCGCCGAATTTACCCAGGAATACGTTTTTTCTGTTACAATATACAATATGATATTACGATTCGGGCGAAACGACGAGGTGAAGCGAGTGAAGCGCTCCGTGCGGAGTCTTTCGGTAGTACACTTCAGGCCTACCGCCGCTCACCTCAGCTCTCGTCTCGCTCACCCTGAGGTCCGAAACCGCGCAGCGCTCTACAATCGATGCGGCGCCTTCGTGTACTACACCTCAGCTCTCATCTGACCCTGAGGTTCGAAGCCGCGCAGCGCGCGCAGCGCTCGGCAACCGATGCGGCGCCTTCCTGTACTAGACCTCAGCTCTATCCCTCCAGCACTGAGGCTGCCAGTATTCGCCAGTAAAATTGCTTTCGCTCGGTTTCAGTTACGTTTCACACGGAATTCAATACTCACCGGTGTCCGTGTATTTCAGTTTAAATTCGTCCGTCACCTTTGTACACGGTATTCCCTAGCGGTAAGGACCCTAATGCATTAGGTTCTCGGTTACACGAACAGATACGAATTCAGCTGGAAACCGTGTTCCGGCGTCGCCGTCTTTAAGATCATACTTCACAGGATCATTTCTGTAGTAAGATCTTCGCTTTATCACTTCTACTCTGAAGTGTTTACCAACCACGATGAAGAGAGGAAGGCTCTTCTCCCTGAGCGTGAGGAAGACGAGACCCGCTGTCCTGGCGGCAGCGGATCACGTCGTCGATGATCGTTCAGCCCACCATCAGGGTGGGTGCGGGGGTAGAGCGTTCAGAGTGGTTCGTGTACAACACCGTTGCGTCTCGTTCGTTTCCACTAGTACTAGTACTAACCAATCAGTCTTTTGTGGCCCAATCCCATAAGGATCGGGCTCTAAATAAAAATTCTCTTATAGACTCATCATGTGTTCCCCTCCACGGAAATCTTTAGTAAAAGGCGAAAGATTTATTCGTTTTGAAGGGAAACCAGAGTGAAGTTGCGGCGCACTCAACTGGTCAGCCGACGTACGCTGGTGCGAATATAAACATCGAGAGTCTTTACGGATATCGCCCGGTATTTGTGAGCTCAAACTGTCTCGACGCCACCGATACTGACGGTTTCGGTTTATGCCAGCTTTTAAAGACCCGATAAACAACTCGACGTGTTTCTTTTCGTCAGAAACTGTATTTTTACTTACAGTTTTCCACTCGGCCGACCGAGAGACCGGCGTCTAGTACGGCTTGACGCCGCCGCGAGCGCTGTTCTCCTCGCGTACTGCAGTTATCGCCGTTTCATACACTTTTCTCTCTGTAAATTCCGCACTTTTCTCGCCCAACCTGACTACGGCTAGTTTCGTCGATCGTACAGTAGTGCTGGCGAGTTTACGCCCTCTTATACGTTCGTTTCTCTTCAATACCTTTCCCGTTACGGACGCTAGTTGAATTTCGTTTCTCGATTGAATCGCTGATTTTCATATTTCCATCCGATTACCTGTTTACGCCGTCAAGTTATCGCTTCTCGGCCTGTTGGCTAAGATCAAAGTGTAGTATCTGTTCTTATCTTAACATCGAAGGACAACATGAACTGTTTCATGACGAGACTGTTTGTTCGGCTGAAATGCACAGCTTAACATCGCTCACCGCGTCACACTTGCTCCACTGTCACGGGTTGACCCGGCATTGCAGTACCGCCGACCGGCCCACCTAAAACATTCAACTCGTACGTACTTAGTGTTGAAAATAAACAAAACACATACTCGACCTGCCTGCCTTATGCACAAAAATATTACAGGAATCTCGTAATACTGAATTTTCATTTCATAAAATGACATATTTTTAAGTTAGAAGAGATTTAACAGTATAGATAGGTATCTGAAACACATTTGAAAATAAATAAAGTTAATAAAAACTATTAGCCAATAATATATAGTTACTGCTGTATGCATTCGTTAAATTATCAAACACATGAGTTGAAGAAAAAACAAAAATAAAATAAAAATAATGCCAACAGCACGTGGTGTTCCCAAGCGGTCACCCATCCAAGTACTAACCACGCCCGACGTTGCTTGACTTCGGTGATCGGACGAGAACCGGTATATTCAACGTGGTATGGCCGTTGGCGAATGATGGACGTATACGTTCTGTATTTATACAGTATGGGCAAAACATTTTAACTGCTAATCTTAATCAATTTTTTCATAGGTAAAATCGCGTGCTTAAAAAAGAAATGCATTTTATGAACATTATTTCACTATCGTTATGAAAAACAAAGATTGTCTGGCGATTCTGCATGATTTTCCGAAGAAATAATGTATTTAGGCCTAAACGGTATACTCTTGTGTAAGACTGCGTGCTGATAAAAAAAAAATGGTCAGATTTCATCATTTGGACGTTATAAATGAACATAATCAACGAGATATCGAGCTTTTTATTTACACTTTTGTCTCACAGTTTCCAACGCGGGGAGTTTCGGAGTTTATTAGGGACAGCGCGAACGCAGTCCCCGCTACCAAAAATTACGCGCCCGAGATACCCACATTTGGGGCATTCGCAGGAGTCAGCCCGACCGTAGTGCAATGGAAGGGCCTCATCCTGGGGGAACCGCCTTCTTGATCACGGTAACCCCTACGCCAGGTAAGTATGAATTCTCGACGGTTCACCCCAGGGTCCGACCGATACTCTAACGCCTGAATCAAGCGAGAACTAATTTTAAACAACTGTATAAAACCCTGTCCGAATATTATTTCCTCGAAAAATCTTTACTCTCCTACCTTACTCGCTTATATAGATCCGCATACAACCATCGCATCGCCGAATTTACCCAGGAATACGTTTTTTCTGTTACAATATACAATATGATATTACGATTCGGGCGAAACGACGAGGTGAAGCGAGTGAAGCGCTCCGTGCGGAGTCTTTCGGTAGTACACTTCAGGCCTACCGCCGCTCACCTCAGCTCTCGTCTCGCTCACCCTGAGGTCCGAAACCGCGCAGCGCTCTACAATCGATGCGGCGCCTTCGTGTACTACACCTCAGCTCTCATCTGACCCTGAGGTTCGAAGCCGCGCAGCGCGCGCAGCGCTCGGCAACCGATGCGGCGCCTTCCTGTACTAGACCTCAGCTCTATCCCTCCAGCACTGAGGCTGCCAGTATTCGCCAGTAAAATTGCTTTCGCTCGGTTTCAGTTACGTTTCACACGGAATTCAATACTCACCGGTGTCCGTGTATTTCAGTTTAAATTCGTCCGTCACCTTTGTACACGGTATTCCCTAGCGGTAAGGACCCTAATGCATTAGGTTCTCGGTTACACGAACAGATACGAATTCAGCTGGAAACCGTGTTCCGGCGTCGCCGTCTTTAAGATCATACTTCACAGGATCATTTCTGTAGTAAGATCTTCGCTTTATCACTTCTACTCTGAAGTGTTTACCAACCACGATGAAGAGAGGAAGGCTCTTCTCCCTGAGCGTGAGGAAGACGAGACCCGCTGTCCTGGCGGCAGCGGATCACGTCGTCGATGATCGTTCAGCCCACCATCAGGGTGGGTGCGGGGGTAGAGCGTTCAGAGTGGTTCGTGTACAACACCGTTGCGTCTCGTTCGTTTCCACTAGTACTAGTACTAACCAATCAGTCTTTTGTGGCCCAATCCCATAAGGATCGGGCTCTAAATAAAAATTCTCTTATAGACTCATCATGTGTTCCCCTCCACGGAAATCTTTAGTAAAAGGCGAAAGATTTATTCGTTTTGAAGGGAAACCAGAGTGAAGTTGCGGCGCACTCAACTGGTCAGCCGACGTACGCTGGTGCGAATATAAACATCGAGAGTCTTTACGGATATCGCCCGGTATTTGTGAGCTCAAACTGTCTCGACGCCACCGATACTGACGGTTTCGGTTTATGCCAGCTTTTAAAGACCCGATAAACAACTCGACGTGTTTCTTTTCGTCAGAAACTGTATTTTTACTTACAGTTTTCCACGACGCACTCGGCCGACCGAGAGACCGGCGTCTAGTACGGCTTGACGCCGCCGCGAGCGCTGTTCTCCTCGCGTACTGCAGTTATCGCCGTTTCATACACTTTTCTCTCTGTAAATTCCGCACTTTTCTCGCCCAACCTGACTACGGCTAGTTTCGTCGATCGTACAGTAGTGCTGGCGAGTTTACGCCCTCTTATACGTTCGTTTCTCTTCAATACCTTTCCCGTTACGGACGCTAGTTGAATTTCGTTTCTCGATTGAATCGCTGATTTTCATATTTCCATCCGATTACCTGTTTACCCCGTCAAGTTATCGCTTCTCGGCCTGTTGGCTAAGATCAAAGTGTAGTCTTCAGTGTTATAAGTAGAAAAATCTGAAACGGGGACCGATACTGTTCAGACCAGGATTGTGCAGCGGATCCTGGCCGCTGCCACACAGACGCCGGTGGACCTTGCGGCATGCTCCAAGGAATACATCGCCACTGCTCCTCCCTCTGGACTGGCCTCACCGTGGTCAGGCCAATAACCGGGGTCGATCGACACTGCATACTTGGCCGTGGCCGTTTTCTCGGGCCGGGCTATGACCCTGCTGAAGCGGCCAGTTCAGCTTGTACAAAGGAATAGGAAGAACATACTGGTCTACGACAGCATTCTGCCTAGGCCTCGCGTAGATCACTTTATTGCCTCGGCGATTGCGGTACGTCCCTCTTCCTGAGGCCTGTCATGGAGCCTATGAAGATTGAACTCACAAGAGTCACCCGTGAGGTCAGTAGCTGTGGAAGACCAATACGGCCCCTGGTCCTGACGGCGTGCCTACACCTGAAGAACCGACCCGAGTGTTCCGTCCTGGACGATTTTTAACGCTGTTCACAACACCGTCATGGAAGACGGCCAACACGGTCTTGATATCAAGAAAGGGACCCTAAGTGGACAACTGGCGGCCACTGACGCTTGCGTCGTGTGTCGCCAATTCAACACGGGCCTCCTCGCAACCCATTATGAACTCAGGACTGATAAATAATCACCTGGCCCCAGAAAGGATATGGAGCACGAAGTTTTTAACACAACTTTTGCTCCAGACATCTGACGACGCAAGAGAAGGCAAGCGGCTAGTAGTAGCTTGGCTACCTCTCCAATGCGTTTGGCTCTGTCCCCCACAGCTATCTGAGGAATTGCTGCGGATGCATGAATGCCTTAATGATTGACGTGGCAAGAATAGTACCGCGGGGCTTCCACTATAAAGTAATAAACTGAACCATCCCGATGCAGGCGGGTGTTAACAGGGCGATCTCTCATCAGTCTTATACAACCTTGCCTGAGCCAATTGACTGTCACCGGTTGGCTCCGACGGAGGGTATAGATCTGTGGCCAGCGCTCTCATCGCCTACGCAGATGAATATTTATCGCATCTGGCGAAGAGCAATGCTGGCCCCTCCACAAGGATTGCGGGCGTGCACCTGAATTTTACCAAATTGCGCAACTGGATGTTGACTGTCACCAGACGACGTGCTCTGGCTACCCAGTACGAGATTCTCCTATTGTCTGAAAGACAGAGTACTCCCATCAGGGGTGCCGACTTTAAGCTCAACTGAACAGAATCGCTCGGATAGACATAAAGAATACGGGAGCCTGCACTGGCAGAATAGGAAGCCGTCAATATCCACGCGGCTCGTTCATAATAGACATGGTGGCAAAGCACGAAACGATTGGACGACGACCTGAAGATAACATTTGGCTTTGCACCGCAGACCAGCGCCGAGGTTGTCTACCTAGGGTGCAGAGGGAGGGCGGTATGTTCCCTCTGGCAGACCTTACATATCCTCTGTGACTCATGCCTTGCATGGTCACATGCCCTGACCCAGTGTCCGGGAAATGGCGAAGGCAACCCTCTCAGCTAGGAGGCGAACGGCGCCCTATGTTCTCCTGGCGAGGTGGCCGACTACCTTTCCGGCGGTGGACGCGACTTCGCTAGACCGACATACTCTATCTGGACCGAGCCAGGAACGCCGCTGGACTGCAAAAGAAGGCAGTCTCTTCGCTCGACCAGGAAAGGGCGGAATTTCAAATCCGTATCGCTGGTTCGGTCCGATCCTGTCATCGTTGAGATGCCGAAACACCTGTTCGCGCGGCTCAAGATGCCGTCAGCTTAGGCTCGAGGAGCCTCACAAGTACTCAGGGAAAGTGATCGATGTGGCTCGCAGCCGAGGATCACCATTTTATACAGGCTGGCAAACTGTTCGCCGATTCGCTTTATTTTAAACACGCCTTGGCACGTCCCCAGAACGGTTGTCGACGCTGGGGCCAACAGACGTGAAGACGCTGCGGTGAACATGCGGAACTCTTGCATGTTCTTAACCATGCCGGACCTGATGGTTGACCAAGCGCAACGCCGTCGACCGCCTGGCCCAGCCATACCAGACGGATGGGCACCTGAGAGTACTCGCCAGGAGTGACAGGAACCTTGCCCGACGTGGTTTTAAACGAGCAAACCGACATTTGTGGACGTGGTGATCCCTCGAGAACCGGCGGGTCTCAGTACGCTCGGCGGCTGAAAATCGAAAAAATCTCCGCCGAGGAGTTACGTCAGCGGCGAACCTCTGGACGGATTCGTCGTAGGCGCCTGTCTTGGGACATCAAATGAGGGGTGATTAAACGTCTTGATCCCTCTCGTCATGCCCAACCATGAGGCGTCTCAGGTCTCGATTGTAACCGATGGCACGGACAACTACGTGACCCACCTCACGGGCCATACAATGGTGGCCACCTCCCGTGGCAGATAGGTGCAGCCTCAAATTACAATGAGCCAAACATTTAGCTGTTATAATTTATTAGTATTGCATGTTTTTTCGTTAAATATTTATTGTTATGTGGCTTGTTAAATTTTACTTGTTATTTTTGTATTTTATATTTTTTATGCTTGAATTTTTTTGTGAAATTTTTTATGACTGATAATGACTGTTAAAATACAGTTACAGTTAAATAACTGTTATTTTTACTTGAAATATATATTTTATTAAATGACAATGAAGTTTCACTGTTGACGATTATTCAAAATTACTAAACGCTGCTGCCTTACTTTATTATGATTGTTATTTAGTTTGAGTAACATATAATTAATCTCGATGGATGATTTGGTTTGATTAGTTAGTAAATCATTACAGCAGCCGCGTAAAGGCCATGCACTAGGGAGGTTTGACAATTATTTCATTAATTAAGTAAAGTGTTTAGTATATAAGAAGTGATCAGCATGTATGATAGGAGTTAAAAATACTATTGGCACCATATCAGATATTATGTATGTATTTTAAATTAAGCATGCTGCATACATCTTTAAAGAAGATCCACCTTATTATATATTGTACTTGCATGTATTGTGATAAAAATAATAAAAACAAATCTGTTCTTATCAGCTTAACATCTGATACGTCCCTCATCGAGGGACCAGTTTGTTAAACTGATTTTTGGAAAATGACGGAGTGCTAGGAGCTTGCTCCACCTCTGTCACGGGTTGACCCGGCATTGCAGTACCGCCGGGACCGGCCCACCTAAAACATTCAACTCGTACGTTCTCAGTGTTGAAAATAAACAAAACACATACTCGACGTCTGCCTGCCTTATGCACAAAAATATCACAGGAATCTCGTAATACTGAATTTTCATTTCATAAAATGACAGAATTTTTAAGTTAGAAGAGATTTTCGATTTAGGCCTACACCAATATAGATAGGTATCTGAAACACATTTGAAAATAAAATAAAGTTAATAAAAACTATTAGCCAATAATATATAGTTACTGCTGTATGCATCGTTAAATTATCAAACACATGAGTTGAAGAAAAAACAAAAATAAAATAAAATAATGCCAACAGCACGTGGTGTTCCCAAGCGGTCACCCATCCAAGTACTAACCACGCCCGACGTTGCTTGACTTCGGTGATCGGACGAGAACCGGTATATTCAACGTGGTATGGCCGTTGGCGAATGATGGACGTATACGTTCTGTATTTATACAGTATGGGCAAAACATTTTAACTGCTAATCTTAATCAATTTTTTCATAGGTAAAATCGCGTGCTTAAAAAAGAAATGCATTTTATGAACATTATTTCACTATCGTTATGAAAAACAAAGATTGTCTGGCGATTCTGCATGATTTTTTTCCGAAGAAATAATGTATTTAGGCCTAAACGGTATACTCTTGTGTAAGACTGCGTGCTGATAAAAAAAAAAATGGTCAGATTTCATCATTTGGACGTTATAAATGAACATAATCAACGAGATATCGAGCTTTTTATTAACACTTTTGTCTCACAGTTCCAACGCGGGGAGTTTCGGAGTTTATTAGGGACAGCGCGAACGCAGTCCCCGCTACCAAAAATTACGCGCCCGAGATACCCACATTTGGGGCATTCGCAGGAGTCAGCCCGACCGTAGTGCAATGGAAGGGCCTCATCCTGGGGGAACCGCCTTCTTGATCACGGTAACCCCTACGCCAGGTAAGTATGAATTCTCGACGGTTCACCCCAGGGTCCGACCGATACTCTAACGCCTGAATCAAGCGAGAACTAATTTTAAACAACTGTATAAAACCCTGTCCGAATATTATTTCCTCGAAAAATCTTTACTCTCCTACCTTACTCGCTTTATTTAGATCCGCATACAACCATCGCATCGCCGAATTTACCCAGGAATACGTTTTTTCTGTTACAATATACAATATGATATTACGATTCGGGCGAAACGACGAGGTGAAGCGAGTGAAGCGCTCCGTGCGGAGTCTTTCGGTAGTACACTTCAGGCCTACCGCCGCTCACCTCAGCTCTCGTCTCGCTCACCCTGAGGTCCGAAACCGCGCAGCGCTCTACAATCGATGCGGCGCCTTCGTGTACTACACCTCAGCTCTCATCTGACCCTGAGGTTCGAAGCCGCGCAGCGCGCGCAGCGCTCGGCAACCGATGCGGCGCCTTCCTGTACTAGACCTCAGCTCTATCCCTCCAGCACTGAGGCTGCCAGTATTCGCCAGTAAAATTGCTTTCGCTCGGTTTCAGTTACGTTTCACACGGAATTCAATACTCACCGGTGTCCGTGTATTTCAGTTTAAATTCGTCCGTCACCTTTGTACACGGTATTCCCTAGCGGTAAGGACCCTAATGCATTAGGTTCTCGGTTACACGAACAGATACGAATTCAGCTGGAAACCGTGTTCCGGCGTCGCCGTCTTTAAGATCATACTTCACAGGATCATTTCTGTAGTAAGATCTTCGCTTTATCACTTCTACTCTGAAGTGTTTACCAACCACGATGAAGAGAGGAAGGCTCTTCTCCCTGAGCGTGAGGAAGACGAGACCCGCTGTCCTGGCGGCAGCGGATCACGTCGTCGATGATCGTTCAGCCCACCATCAGGGTGGGTGCGGGGGTAGAGCGTTCAGAGTGGTTCGTGTACAACACCGTTGCGTCTCGTTCGTTTCCACTAGTACTAGTACTAACCAATCAGTCTTTTGTGGCCCAATCCCATAAGGATCGGGCTCTAAATAAAAATTCTCTTATAGACTCATCATGTGTTCCCCTCCACGGAAATCTTTAGTAAAAGGCGAAAGATTTATTCGTTTTGAAGGGAAACCAGAGTGAAGTTGCGGCGCACTCAACTGGTCAGCCGACGTACGCTGGTGCGAATATAAACATCGAGAGTCTTTACGGATATCGCCCGGTATTTGTGAGCTCAAACTGTCTCTCGACGCCACCGATACTGACGGTTTCGGTTTATGCCAGCTTTTAAAGACCCGATAAACAACTCGACGTGTTTCTTTTCGTCAGAAACTGTATTTTTACTTACAGTTTTCCACGACGCACTCGGCCGACCGAGAGACCGGCGTCTAGTACGGCTTGACGCCGCCGCGAGCGCTGTTCTCCTCGCGTACTGCAGTTATCGCCGTTTCATACACTTTTCTCTCTGTAAATTCCGCACTTTTCTCGCCCAACCTGACTACGGCTAGTTTCGTCGATCGTACAGTAGTGCTGGCGAGTTTACGCCCTCTTATACGTTCGTTTCTCTTCAATACCTTTCCCGTTACGGACGCTAGTTGAATTTCGTTTCTCGATTGAATCGCTGATTTTCATATTTCCATCCGATTACCTGTTTACCCCGTCAAGTTATCGCTTCTCGGCCTGTTGGCTAAGATCAAAGTGTAGTACACTTTCTACCATGTATTCTCGATTTAGTTATTTTTACTCTCGCTTATGTATAAAACAATTATTAAAGGCAATGAAGCCCCCCAATATCTGTTCTTATCAGCTTAACATCTGATACGTCCCTCATCGAGGGACCAGTTTGTTAAACTGATTTTTGGAAAATGACGGAGTGCTAGGAGCTTGCTCCACCTCTGTCACGGGTTGACCCGGCATTGCAGTACCGCCGGGACCGGCCCACCTAAAACATTCAACTCGTACGTACTTAGTGTTGAAAATAAACAAAACACATACTCGACGTCTGCCTGCCTTATGCACAAAAATATTACAGGAATCTCGTAATACTGAATTTTCATTTCATAAAATGACATAATTTTTAAGTTAGAAGAGATTTAACAGTATAGATAGGTATCTGAAACACATTTGAAAATAAAATAAAGTTAATAAAAACTATTAGCCAATAATATATAGTTACTGCTGTATGCATTCGTTAAATTATCAAACACATGAGTTGAAGAAAAAACAAAAATAAAATAAAATAATGCCAACAGCACGTGGTGTTCCCAAGCGGTCACCCATCCAAGTACTAACCACGCCCGACGTTGCTTGACTTCGGTGATCGGACGAGAACCGGTATATTCAACGTGGTATGGCCGTTGGCGAATGATGGACGTATACGTTCTGTATTTATACAGTATGGGCAAAACATTTTAACTGCTAATCTTAATCAATTTTTTTCATAGGTAAAATCGCGTGCTTAAAAAAGAAATGCATTTTATGAACATTATTTCACTATCGTTATGAAAAACAAAGATTGTCTGGCGATTCTGCATGATTTTTTCCGAAGAAATAATGTATTTAGGCCTAAACGGTATACTCTTGTGTAAGACTGCGTGCTGATAAAAAAAAAAATGGTCAGATTTCATCATTTGGACGTTATAAATGAACATAATCAACGAGATATCGAGCTTTTTATTTACACTTTTGTCTCACAGTTTCCAACGCGGGGAGTTTCGGAGTTTATTAGGGACAGCGCGAACGCAGTCCCCGCTACCAAAAATTACGCGCCCGAGATACCCACATTTGGGGCATTCGCAGGAGTCAGCCCGACCGTAGTGCAATGGAAGGGCCTCATCCTGGGGGAACCGCCTTCTTGATCACGGTAACCCCTACGCCAGGTAAGTATGAATTCTCGACGGTTCACCCCAGGGTCCGACCGATACTCTAACGCCTGAATCAAGCGAGAACTAATTTTAAACAACTGTATAAAACCCTGTCCGAATATTATTTCCTCGAAAAATCTTTACTCTCCTACCTTACTCGCTTTATATAGATCCGCATACAACCATCGCATCGCCGAATTTACCCAGGAATACGTTTTTTCTGTTACAATATACAATATGATATTACGATTCGGGCGAAACGACGAGGTGAAGCGAGTGAAGCGCTCCGTGCGGAGTCTTTCGGTAGTACACTTCAGGCCTACCGCCGCTCACCTCAGCTCTCGTCTCGCTCACCCTGAGGTCCGAAACCGCGCAGCGCTCTACAATCGATGCGGCGCCTTCGTGTACTACACCTCAGCTCTCATCTGACCCTGAGGTTCGAAGCCGCGCAGCGCGCGCAGCGCTCGGCAACCGATGCGGCGCCTTCCTGTACTAGACCTCAGCTCTATCCCTCCAGCACTGAGGCTGCCAGTATTCGCCAGTAAAATTGCTTTCGCTCGGTTTCAGTTACGTTTCACACGGAATTCAATACTCACCGGTGTCCGTGTATTTCAGTTTAAATTCGTCCGTCACCTTTGTACACGGTATTCCCTAGCGGTAAGGACCCTAATGCATTAGGTTCTCGGTTACACGAACAGATACGAATTCAGCTGGAAACCGTGTTCCGGCGTCGCCGTCTTTAAGATCATACTTCACAGGATCATTTCTGTAGTAAGATCTTCGCTTTATCACTTCTACTCTGAAGTGTTTACCAACCACGATGAAGAGAGGAAGGCTCTTCTCCCTGAGCGTGAGGAAGACGAGACCCGCTGTCCTGGCGGCAGCGGATCACGTCGTCGATGATCGTTCAGCCCACCATCAGGGTGGGTGCGGGGGTAGAGCGTTCAGAGTGGTTCGTGTACAACACCGTTGCGTCTCGTTCGTTTCCACTAGTACTAGTACTAACCAATCAGTCTTTTGTGGCCCAATCCCATAAGGATCGGGCTCTAAATAAAAATTCTCTTATAGACTCATCATGTGTTCCCCTCCACGGAAATCTTTAGTAAAAGGCGAAAGATTTATTCGTTTTGAAGGGAAACCAGAGTGAAGTTGCGGCGCACTCAACTGGTCAGCCGACGTACGCTGGTGCGAATATAAACATCGAGAGTCTTTACGGATATCGCCCGGTATTTGTGAGCTCAAACTGTCTCGACGCCACCGATACTGACGGTTTCGGTTTATGCCAGCTTTTAAAGACCCGATAAACAACTCGACGTGTTTCTTTTCGTCAGAAACTGTATTTTTACTTACAGTTTTCCACGACGCACTCGGCCGACCGAGAGACCGGCGTCTAGTACGGCTTGACGCCGCCGCGAGCGCTGTTCTCCTCGCGTACTGCAGTTATCGCCGTTTCATACACTTTTCTCTCTGTAAATTCCGCACTTTTCTCGCCCAACCTGACTACGGCTAGTTTCGTCGATCGTACAGTAGTGCTGGCGAGTTTACGCCCTCTTATACGTTCGTTTCTCTTCAATACCTTTCCCGTTACGGACGCTAGTTGAATTTCGTTTCTCGATTGAATCGCTGATTTTCATATTTCCATCCGATTACCTGTTTACGACCCCGTCAAGTTAACGCTTCTCGCCTGTTGGCTAAGATCAAAGTGTAGTAAGTATTCTTCTATATAATTATCATGACTTTAATTATACTTTATCATCTGCTGTATCTACTTACATTATTTTTGTATTATTATAATTATTATTACTACTATTACTATTAATTATTTTGTATTAATTATTATTATTGCACCTTTCTACCAATGTATTCTCGATTGCATAGTTATTTTTACGTACTCGCTTATGTATAAAACAATTATTAAAGGCAATGAAGCCCCCCAATATCTGTTCTTATCAGCTTAACATCTGATACGTTCCCTCATCGAGGGACCAGTTTGTTAAACTGATTTTTGGAAAATGACGGAGTGCTAGGAGCTTGCTCCACCTCTGTCACGGGTTGACCCGGCATTGCAGTACCGCCGGGACCGGCCCACCTAAAACATTCAACTCGTACGTACTTAGTGTTGAAAATAAACAAAACACATACTCGACGTCTGCCTGCCTTATGCACAAAAATATTACAGGAATCTCGTAATACTGAATTTTCATTTCATAAAATGACATAATTTTTAAGTTAGAAGAGATTTAACAGTATAGATAGGTATCTGAAACACATTTGAAAATAAAATAAAGTTAATAAAAACTATTAGCCAATAATATATAGTTACTGCTGTATGCATGTTAAATTATCAAACACATGAGTTGAAGAAAAAACAAAAATAAAATAAAATAATGCCAACAGCACGTGGTGTTCCCAAGCGGTCACCCATCCAAGTACTAACCACGCCCGACGTTGCTTGACTTCGGTGATCGGACGAGAACCGGTATATTCAACGTGGTATGGCCGTTGGCGAATGATGGACGTATACGTTCTGTATTTATACAGTATGGGCAAAACATTTTAACTGCTAATCTTAATCAATTTTTTCATAGGTAAAATCGCGTGCTTAAAAAAGAAATGCATTTTATGAACATTATTTCACTATCGTTATGAAAAACAAAGATTGTCTGGCGATTCTGCATGATTTTTTCCGAAGAAATAATGTATTTAGGCCTAAACGGTATACTCTTGTGTAAGACTGCGTGCTGATAAAAAAAAAATGGTCAGATTTCATCATTTGGACGTTATAAATGAACATAATCAACGAGATATCGAGCTTTTTATTTACACTTTTGTCTCACAGTTTCCAACGCGGGGAGTTTCGGAGTTTATTAGGGACAGCGCGAACGCAGTCCCCGCTACCAAAAATTACGCGCCCGAGATACCCACATTTGGGGCATTCGCAGGAGTCAGCCCGACCGTAGTGCAATGGAAGGGCCTCATCCTGGGGGAACCGCCTTCTTGATCACGGTAACCCCTACGCCAGGTAAGTATGAATTCTCGACGGTTCACCCCAGGGTCCGACCGATACTCTAACGCCTGAATCAAGCGAGAACTAATTTTAAACAACTGTATAAAACCCTGTCCGAATATTATTTCCTCGAAAAATCTTTACTCTCCTACCTTACTCGCTTTATATAGATCCGCATACAACCATCGCATCGCCGAATTTACCCAGGAATACGTTTTTTCTGTTACAATATACAATATGATATTACGATTCGGGCGAAACGACGAGGTGAAGCGAGTGAAGCGCTCCGTGCGGAGTCTTTCGGTAGTACACTTCAGGCCTACCGCCGCTCACCTCAGCTCTCGTCTCGCTCACCCTGAGGTCCGAAACCGCGCAGCGCTCTACAATCGATGCGGCGCCTTCGTGTACTACACCTCAGCTCTCATCTGACCCTGAGGTTCGAAGCCGCGCAGCGCGCGCAGCGCTCGGCAACCGATGCGGCGCCTTCCTGTACTAGACCTCAGCTCTATCCCTCCAGCACTGAGGCTGCCAGTATTCGCCAGTAAAATTGCTTTCGCTCGGTTTCAGTTACGTTTCACACGGAATTCAATACTCACCGGTGTCCGTGTATTTCAGTTTAAATTCGTCCGTCACCTTTGTACACGGTATTCCCTAGCGGTAAGGACCCTAATGCATTAGGTTCTCGGTTACACGAACAGATACGAATTCAGCTGGAAACCGTGTTCCGGCGTCGCCGTCTTTAAGATCATACTTCACAGGATCATTTCTGTAGTAAGATCTTCGCTTTATCACTTCTACTCTGAAGTGTTTACCAACCACGATGAAGAGAGGAAGGCTCTTCTCCCTGAGCGTGAGGAAGACGAGACCCGCTGTCCTGGCGGCAGCGGATCACGTCGTCGATGATCGTTCAGCCCACCATCAGGGTGGGTGCGGGGGTAGAGCGTTCAGAGTGGTTCGTGTACAACACCGTTGCGTCTCGTTCGTTTCCACTAGTACTAGTACTAACCAATCAGTCTTTTGTGGCCCAATCCCATAAGGATCGGGCTCTAAATAAAAATTCTCTTATAGACTCATCATGTGTTCCCCTCCACGGAAATCTTTAGTAAAAGGCGAAAGATTTATTCGTTTTGAAGGGAAACCAGAGTGAAGTTGCGGCGCACTCAACTGGTCAGCCGACGTACGCTGGTGCGAATATAAACATCGAGAGTCTTTACGGATATCGCCCGGTATTTGTGAGCTCAAACTGTCTCGACGCCACCGATACTGACGGTTTCGGTTTATGCCAGCTTTTAAAGACCCGATAAACAACTCGACGTGTTTCTTTTCGTCAGAAACTGTATTTTTACTTACAGTTTTCCACGACGCACTCGGCCGACCGAGAGACCGGCGTCTAGTACGGCTTGACGCCGCCGCGAGCGCTGTTCTCCTCGCGTACTGCAGTTATCGCCGTTTCATACACTTTTCTCTCTGTAAATTCCGCACTTTTCTCGCCCAACCTGACTACGGCTAGTTTCGTCGATCGTACAGTAGTGCTGGCGAGTTTACGCCCTCTTATACGTTCGTTTCTCTTCAATACCTTTACCGTTACGGACGCTAGTTGAATTTCGTTTCTCGATTGAATCGCTGATTTTCATATTTCCATCCGATTACCTGTTTACGCCGTCAAGTTATCGCTTCTCGGCCTGTTGGCTAAGATCAAAGTGTAGTAGTTATTTCTATATTATTACTTTTATATTTATTATTCTATCTACTTACTATTATCGCTATTTTATTATTTCATTCTCGATTATATTATTATTTTTACTCTCGCCTTATGTATAATACTCTCGCCTGTTGGCTAATATTAAAGGCAATGAAGCCCCCCAATATCTGTTCTTATCAGCTTAACATCTGATACGTCCCTCATCGAGGGACCAGTTTGTTAAACTGATTTTTGGAAAATGACGGAGTGCTAGGAGCTTGCTCCACCTCTGTCACGGGTTGACCCGGCATTGCAGTACCGCCGGGACCGGCCCACCTAAAACATTCAACTCGTACGTTCTCAGTGTTGAAAATAAACAAAACACATACTCGACGTCTGCCTGCCTTATGCACAAAAATATTACAGGAATCTCGTAATACTGAATTTTCATTTCATAAAATGACATAATTTTTAAGTTAGAAGAGATTTAACAGTATAGATAGGTATCTGAAACACATTTGAAAATAAAATAAAGTTAATAAAAACTATTAGCCAATAATATATAGTTACTGCTGTATGCATTCGTTAAATTATCAAACACATGAGTTGAAGAAAAAACAAAAATAAAATAAAATAATGCCAACAGCACGTGGTGTTCCCAAGCGGTCACCCATCCAAGTACTAACCACGCCCGACGTTGCTTGACTTCGGTGATCGGACGAGAACCGGTATATTCAACGTGGTATGGCCGTTGGCGAATGATGGACGTATACGTTCTGTATTTATACAGTATGGGCAAAACATTTTAACTGCTAATCTTAATCAATTTTTTCATAGGTAAAATCGCGTGCTTAAAAAAGAAATGCATTTTATGAACATTATTTCACTATCGTTATGAAAAACAAAGATTGTCTGGCGATTCTGCATGATTTTTTCCGAAGAAATAATGTATTTAGGCCTAAACGGTATACTCTTGTGTAAGACTGCGTGCTGATAAAAAAAATGGTCAGATTTCATCATTTGGACGTTATAAATGAACATAATCAACGAGATATCGAGCTTTTTATTTACACTTTTGTCTCACAGTTTCCAACGCGGGGAGTTTCGGAGTTTATTAGGGACAGCGCGAACGCAGTCCCCGCTACCAAAAATTACGCGCCCGAGATACCCACATTTGGGGCATTCGCAGGAGTCAGCCCGACCGTAGTGCAATGGAAGGGCCTCATCCTGGGGGAACCGCCTTCTTGATCACGGTAACCCCTACGCCAGGTAAGTATGAATTCTCGACGGTTCACCCCAGGGTCCGACCGATACTCTAACGCCTGAATCAAGCGAGAACTAATTTTAAACAACTGTATAAAACCCTGTCCGAATATTATTTCCTCGAAAAATCTTTACTCTCCTCCCTTACTCGCTTTATATAGATCCGCATACAACCATCGCATCGCCGAATTTACCCAGGAATACGTTTTTTCTGTTACAATATACAATATGATATTACGATTCGGGCGAAACGACGAGGTGAAGCGAGTGAAGCGCTCCGTGCGGAGTCTTTCGGTAGTACACTTCAGGCCTACCGCCGCTCACCTCAGCTCTCGTCTCGCTCACCCTGAGGTCCGAAACCGCGCAGCGCTCTACAATCGATGCGGCGCCTTCGTGTACTACACCTCAGCTCTCATCTGACCCTGAGGTTCGAAGCCGCGCAGCGCGCGCAGCGCTCGGCAACCGATGCGGCGCCTTCCTGTACTAGACCTCAGCTCTATCCCTCCAGCACTGAGGCTGCCAGTATTCGCCAGTAAAATTGCTTTCGCTCGGTTTCAGTTACGTTTCACACGGAATTCAATACTCACCGGTGTCCGTGTATTTCAGTTTAAATTCGTCCGTCACCTTTGTACACGGTATTCCCTAGCGGTAAGGACCCTAATGCATTAGGTTCTCGGTTACACGAACAGATACGAATTCAGCTGGAAACCGTGTTCCGGCGTCGCCGTCTTTAAGATCATACTTCACAGGATCATTTCTGTAGTAAGATCTTCGCTTTATCACTTCTACTCTGAAGTGTTTACCAACCACGATGAAGAGAGGAAGGCTCTTCTCCCTGAGCGTGAGGAAGACGAGACCCGCTGTCCTGGCGGCAGCGGATCACGTCGTCGATGATCGTTCAGCCCACCATCAGGGTGGGTGCGGGGGTAGAGCGTTCAGAGTGGTTCGTGTACAACACCGTTGCGTCTCGTTCGTTTCCACTAGTACTAGTACTAACCAATCAGTCTTTTGTGGCCCAATCCCATAAGGATCGGGCTCTAAATAAAAATTCTCTTATAGACTCATCATGTGTTCCCCTCCACGGAAATCTTTAGTAAAAGGCGAAAGATTTATTCGTTTTGAAGGGAAACCAGAGTGAAGTTGCGGCGCACTCAACTGGTCAGCCGACGTACGCTGGTGCGAATATAAACATCGAGAGTCTTTACGGATATCGCCCGGTATTTGTGAGCTCAAACTGTCTCGACGCCACCGATACTGACGGTTTCGGTTTATGCCAGCTTTTAAAGACCCGATAAACAACTCGACGTGTTTCTTTTCGTCAGAAACTGTATTTTTACTTACAGTTTTCCACGACGCACTCGGCCGACCGAGAGACCGGCGTCTAGTACGGCTTGACGCCGCCGCGAGCGCTGTTCTCCTCGCGTACTGCAGTTATCGCCGTTTCATACACTTTTCTCTCTGTAAATTCCGCACTTTTCTCGCCCAACCTGACTACGGCTAGTTTCGTCGATCGTACAGTAGTGCTGGCGAGTTTACGCCCTCTTATACGTTCGTTTCTCTTCAATACCTTTACCGTTACGGACGCTAGTTGAATTTCGTTTCTCGATTGAATCGCTGATTTTCATATTTCCATCCGATTACCTGTTTACCCCGTCAAGTTATCGCTTCTCGGCCTGTTGGCTAAGATCAAAGTGTAGTATCTGTTCTTATCAGCTTAACATCTGATACGTCCCTCATCGAGGGACCAGTTTGTTAAACTGATTTTTGGAAAATGACGGAGTGCTAGGAGCTTGCTCCACCTCTGTCACGGGTTGACCCGGCATTGCAGTACCGCCGGGACCGGCCCACCTAAAACATTCAACTCGTACGTACTTAGTGTTGAAAATAAACAAAACACATACTCGACGTCTGCCTGCCTTATGCACAAAAATATTACAGGAATCTCGTAATACTGAATTTTCATTTCATAAAATGACATAATTTTTAAGTTAGAAGAGATTTAACAGTATAGATAGGTATCTGAAACACATTTGAAAATAAAATAAAGTTAATAAAAACTATTAGCCAATAATATATAGTTACTGCTGTATGCATTCGTTAAATTATCAAACACATGAGTTGAAGAAAAAACAAAAATAAAATAAAATAATGCCAACAGCACGTGGTGTTCCCAAGCGGTCACCCATCCAAGTACTAACCACGCCCGACGTTGCTTGACTTCGGTGATCGGACGAGAACCGGTATATTCAACGTGGTATGGCCGTTGGCGAATGATGGACGTATACGTTCTGTATTTATACAGTATGGGCAAAACATTTTAACTGCTAATCTTAATCAATTTTTTCATAGGTAAAATCGCGTGCTTAAAAAAGAAATGCATTTTATGAACATTATTTCACTATCGTTATGAAAAACAAAGATTGTCTGGCGATTCTGCATGATTTTTTCCGAAGAAATAATGTATTTAGGCCTAAACGGTATACTCTTGTGTAAGACTGCGTGCTGATAAAAAAAAAATGGTCAGATTTCATCATTTGGACGTTATAAATGAACATAATCAACGAGATATCGAGCTTTTTATTTACACTTTTGTCTCACAGTTTCCAACGCGGGGAGTTTCGGAGTTTATTAGGGACAGCGCGAACGCAGTCCCCGCTACCAAAAATTACGCGCCCGAGATACCCACATTTGGGGCATTCGCAGGAGTCAGCCCGACCGTAGTGCAATGGAAGGGCCTCATCCTGGGGGAACCGCCTTCTTGATCACGGTAACCCCTACGCCAGGTAAGTATGAATTCTCGACGGTTCACCCCAGGGTCCGACCGATACTCTAACGCCTGAATCAAGCGAGAACTAATTTTAAACAACTGTATAAAACCCTGTCCGAATATTATTTCCTCGAAAAATCTTTACTCTCCTACCTTACTCGCTTTATATAGATCCGCATACAACCATCGCATCGCCGAATTTACCCAGGAATACGTTTTTTCTGTTACAATATACAATATGATATTACGATTCGGGCGAAACGACGAGGTGAAGCGAGTGAAGCGCTCCGTGCGGAGTCTTTCGGTAGTACACTTCAGGCCTACCGCCGCTCACCTCAGCTCTCGTCTCGCTCACCCTGAGGTCCGAAACCGCGCAGCGCTCTACAATCGATGCGGCGCCTTCGTGTACTACACCTCAGCTCTCATCTGACCCTGAGGTTCGAAGCCGCGCAGCGCGCGCAGCGCTCGGCAACCGATGCGGCGCCTTCCTGTACTAGACCTCAGCTCTATCCCTCCAGCACTGAGGCTGCCAGTATTCGCCAGTAAAATTGCTTTCGCTCGGTTTCAGTTACGTTTCACACGGAATTCAATACTCACCGGTGTCCGTGTATTTCAGTTTAAATTCGTCCGTCACCTTTGTACACGGTATTCCCTAGCGGTAAGGACCCTAATGCATTAGGTTCTCGGTTACACGAACAGATACGAATTCAGCTGGAAACCGTGTTCCGGCGTCGCCGTCTTTAAGATCATACTTCACAGGATCATTTCTGTAGTAAGATCTTCGCTTTATCACTTCTACTCTGAAGTGTTTACCAACCACGATGAAGAGAGGAAGGCTCTTCTCCCTGAGCGTGAGGAAGACGAGACCCGCTGTCCTGGCGGCAGCGGATCACGTCGTCGATGATCGTTCAGCCCACCATCAGGGTGGGTGCGGGGGTAGAGCGTTCAGAGTGGTTCGTGTACAACACCGTTGCGTCTCGTTCGTTTCCACTAGTACTAGTACTAACCAATCAGTCTTTTGTGGCCCAATCCCATAAGGATCGGGCTCTAAATAAAAATTCTCTTATAGACTCATCATGTGTTCCCCTCCACGGAAATCTTTAGTAAAAGGCGAAAGATTTATTCGTTTTGAAGGGAAACCAGAGTGAAGTTGCGGCGCACTCAACTGGTCAGCCGACGTACGCTGGTGCGAATATAAACATCGAGAGTCTTTACGGATATCGCCCGGTATTTGTGAGCTCAAACTGTCTCGACGCCACCGATACTGACGGTTTCGGTTTATGCCAGCTTTTAAAGACCCGATAAACAACTCGACGTGTTTCTTTTCGTCAGAAACTGTATTTTTACTTACAGTTTTCCACGACGCACTCGGCCGACCGAGAGACCGGCGTCTAGTACGGCTTGACGCCGCCGCGAGCGCTGTTCTCCTCGCGTACTGCAGTTATCGCCGTTTCATACACTTTTCTCTCTGTAAATTCCGCACTTTTCTCGCCCAACCTGACTACGGCTAGTTTCGTCGATCGTACAGTAGTGCTGGCGAGTTTACGCCCTCTTATACGTTCGTTTCTCTTCAATACCTTTACCGTTACGGACGCTAGTTGAATTTCGTTTCTCGATTGAATCGCTGATTTTCATATTTCCATCCGATTACCTGTTTACCCCGTCAAGTTATCGCTTCTCGGCCTGTTGGCTAAGATCAAAGTGTAGTATCTGTTCTTATCAGCTTAACATCTGATACGTCCCTCATCGAGGGACCAGTTTGTTAAACTGATTTTTGGAAAATGACGGAGTGCTAGGAGCTTGCTCCACCTCTGTCACGGGTTGACCCGGCATTGCAGTACCGCCGGGACCGGCCCACCTAAAACATTCAACTCGTACGTACTTAGTGTTGAAAATAAACAAAACACATACTCGACGTCTGCCTGCCTTATGCACAAAAATATTACAGGAATCTCGTAATACTGAATTTTCATTTCATAAAATGACATAATTTTTAAGTTAGAAGAGATTTAACAGTATAGATAGGTATCTGAAACACATTTGAAAATAAAATAAAGTTAATAAAAACTATTAGCCAATAATATATAGTTACTGCTGTATGCATTCGTTAAATTATCAAACACATGAGTTGAAGAAAAAACAAAAATAAAATAAAATAATGCCAACAGCACGTGGTGTTCCCAAGCGGTCACCCATCCAAGTACTAACCACGCCCGACGTTGCTTGACTTCGGTGATCGGACGAGAACCGGTATATTCAACGTGGTATGGCCGTTGGCGAATGATGGACGTATACGTTCTGTATTTATACAGTATGGGCAAAACATTTTAACTGCTAATCTTAATCAATTTTTTCATAGGTAAAATCGCGTGCTTAAAAAAGAAATGCATTTTATGAACATTATTTCACTATCGTTATGAAAAACAAAGATTGTCTGGCGATTCTGCATGATTTTTTCCGAAGAAATAATGTATTTAGGCCTAAACGGTATACTCTTGTGTAAGACTGCGTGCTGATAAAAAAAAAATGGTCAGATTTCATCATTTGGACGTTATAAATGAACATAATCAACGAGATATCGAGCTTTTTATTTACACTTTTGTCTCACAGTTTCCAACGCGGGGAGTTTCGGAGTTTATTAGGGACAGCGCGAACGCAGTCCCCGCTACCAAAAATTACGCGCCCGAGATACCCACATTTGGGGCATTCGCAGGAGTCAGCCCGACCGTAGTGCAATGGAAGGGCCTCATCCTGGGGGAACCGCCTTCTTGATCACGGTAACCCCTACGCCAGGTAAGTATGAATTCTCGACGGTTCACCCCAGGGTCCGACCGATACTCTAACGCCTGAATCAAGCGAGAACTAATTTTAAACAACTGTATAAAACCCTGTCCGAATATTATTTCCTCGAAAAATCTTTACTCTCCTCCCAACTTAGCTTTATATAGATCCGCATACAACCATCGCATCGCCGAATTTACCCAGGAATACGTTTTTTCTGTTACAATATACAATATGATATTACGATTCGGGCGAAACGACGAGGTGAAGCGAGTGAAGCGCTCCGTGCGGAGTCTTTCGGTAGTACACTTCAGGCCTACCGCCGCTCACCTCAGCTCTCGTCTCGCTCACCCTGAGGTCCGAAACCGCGCAGCGCTCTACAATCGATGCGGCGCCTTCGTGTACTACACCTCAGCTCTCATCTGACCCTGAGGTTCGAAGCCGCGCAGCGCGCGCAGCGCTCGGCAACCGATGCGGCGCCTTCCTGTACTAGACCTCAGCTCTATCCCTCCAGCACTGAGGCTGCCAGTATTCGCCAGTAAAATTGCTTTCGCTCGGTTTCAGTTACGTTTCACACGGAATTCAATACTCACCGGTGTCCGTGTATTTCAGTTTAAATTCGTCCGTCACCTTTGTACACGGTATTCCCTAGCGGTAAGGACCCTAATGCATTAGGTTCTCGGTTACACGAACAGATACGAATTCAGCTGGAAACCGTGTTCCGGCGTCGCCGTCTTTAAGATCATACTTCACAGGATCATTTCTGTAGTAAGATCTTCGCTTTATCACTTCTACTCTGAAGTGTTTACCAACCACGATGAAGAGAGGAAGGCTCTTCTCCCTGAGCGTGAGGAAGACGAGACCCGCTGTCCTGGCGGCAGCGGATCACGTCGTCGATGATCGTTCAGCCCACCATCAGGGTGGGTGCGGGGGTAGAGCGTTCAGAGTGGTTCGTGTACAACACCGTTGCGTCTCGTTCGTTTCCACTAGTACTAGTACTAACCAATCAGTCTTTTGTGGCCCAATCCCATAAGGATCGGGCTCTAAATAAAAATTCTCTTATAGACTCATCATGTGTTCCCCTCCACGGAAATCTTTAGTAAAAGGCGAAAGATTTATTCGTTTTGAAGGGAAACCAGAGTGAAGTTGCGGCGCACTCAACTGGTCAGCCGACGTACGCTGGTGCGAATATAAACATCGAGAGTCTTTACGGATATCGCCCGGTATTTGTGAGCTCAAACTGTCTCGACGCCACCGATACTGACGGTTTCGGTTTATGCCAGCTTTTAAAGACCCGATAAACAACTCGACGTGTTTCTTTTCGTCAGAAACTGTATTTTTACTTACAGTTTTCCACGACGCACTCGGCCGACCGAGAGACCGGCGTCTAGTACGGCTTGACGCCGCCGCGAGCGCTGTTCTCCTCGCGTACTGCAGTTATCGCCGTTTCATACACTTTTCTCTCTGTAAATTCCGCACTTTTCTCGCCCAACCTGACTACGGCTAGTTTCGTCGATCGTACAGTAGTGCTGGCGAGTTTACGCCCTCTTATACGTTCGTTTCTCTTCAATACCTTTCCCGTTACGGACGCTAGTTGAATTTCGTTTCTCGATTGAATCGCTGATTTTCATATTTCCATCCGATTACCTGTTTACCCCGTCAAGTTATCGCTTCTCGGCCTGTTGGCTAAGATCAAAGTGTAGTAGCGCCAGCGCCATCGAGGCGCCTGAGAGGCGGTGAGAGGCAACGCTCGTACTCGCAACGCTCGTCTGTACACTCTCATATAGAATCAGAATTAATATGTTATTGCGAGAACTTTAATGTTTTAGGTAGTTTTTACTTCTTATAGGTATGGTAATTTATATTTTAATATTATTTTCATTGTTATTATTCTATCAATAATTGTTTTTTTTATAGATGTAGAGAGTCCATTAAGTGTTTAATATTATTATTATACAGTAGTAGTTATCGATATACGGACCTAGATAACGTTTGAGAAGTTATTAGTCCCGATATACACCACCAGAGGCGTTGCATAATATGTTGTACACTGTGTCGCCACCGCTGAAAAATAGGGGAAACGGATTTTTGGCAACCGCCCAGCCCCCACCGAGGGTCGGAACCCTAATTAGCCCTCGACAGCGGCCTTTTGGCAACCTCGGTTTCATCCCAAAAATTCTCCCCTTTCTCTCTGAAAATCCCTGCCTCGTTATTTAATCCCACAATATATCACTCTTATCCCTTAAAGTCCCTCCCTCGCCCCGGAATGGCAGGCTATTCACGACTACGGGGAACCGGCTATGAACGAGCCAAGTCCTTTGAACTAATACACCATTATTTCACAATGGACGTTACGTTGGAATTGGATTTTCCAAGTAGAATGTTTGATAGACAACGATACAAAAGACAATACAACACCAACAAATATCGGTCAATATGGTGAACTGTTGAAGTGTTACGATATCGTCAACAGAAATTGTTTATACAAAGTCCTAAATATTAATAAACTTCATATTCAAACTTATTTATATAGATTATAAATTGAAAGTTACAAGTCTTATCTGATTTCAAAGAAATATAAATCGTTAATTCTTTCCTCAAGAAGTTAAGTATGGGTTTAAAAATAAGACCAATACAATTATTCTTAATATTGTACCTCTAAACATAGTACAAACTTAACAACAGACAGTACTTAGACGGTTAGTAATCACACACTTGAAAGGAATTGGGTATCAGGCGTTGTGCTTTGTTATTCTTCGTCTGTCTTCGCCCGCCGCCTCCCCTCTCGCCCTTCTCTAGCGCGCTTTCTCCCTCACCCTCAACCCCGCCCGGCACGAACCAGATCCCGGAAATCCCCACCAGGGAGAACAGCGGTTGCCAAAAGTCCTACAGCCGAAAAATAGAAACCCTACAACTGGATTCTGAAATTCCCATTTTTCACTCATCCCATTTACCTAGTCTATCTCAACCTCGTAAGTTTAACGCTTCCTACATTGTATTATTTTTTATCCATCTATCACTAGGTTTCTGTTTCTAATATATCCGATAGATATTACTGTTTTATTGTTCGTCTGTTTCGCTTGTGTTGTCGACTGCTGACAGCTGTCGCGTCGTCGTTGTAATGTTTGTAAACATTGTTCATTTATTGTGAACAACTAAACGCGACCTTGACAACGTAATTTATGGTAAAATGGGGGTTTTTCTTAACAGTTTCTTGTTTTTTTAATAATATATAGGTTAATATATAGGCCTACCCATAGGCCTGATTCTGATAATGACTAGATAATCCAAGGACTATATAAAAAAAAACTGGTTGTAACTGATTTTGCCTTTTGAAATGTATTATTTACAATTACAATTTTTTTACAACATGTTGTTATCATCTTCTGAGAATGTATATTTAATGATCATATTTATATCATTGACATCCTTATATTGTATTATAAATCATCTTAATATATTAAAAGAATCCATTTATACTTAATATTAAATTCAAAGACATCAATATATAGTATATTCATAAAATAAGTTTTTATCTATTTACTATAACTGGTTTTGCTTTTAAATGTATTAATATTATGATAACTTATGTTACAAATTGCTGAAAGTTTTTAATGGAATGTATCATGAATACAATCACATCTTTAGATAAAAACAATCATTTAATAAATTTATTCTATTTTAAAGATCCTAATGAGATCATTATGTAATATTTTATTTTTACAGACATTAAAATCAATTACTTATATTAAAATCAAATTTATAAGCAAATATTAATATACATCAAAGATAAATATTTAAACTATTTAATATTTGGATGTCTAATAAAATATTTTATACAGTTTTGATTATTTTAAAGAAATAAATACAATAACTTAATGAATTTTATAAAAAAAGTAAGTTTAACATAATATCATATATATATTAACAATTATTTATATTTTTTATATACCTAATTATGATCTTATCTTTCAATCAATAAATCTGATACGAAGTCATTTATAAATGTATTTTGTAGAATTTACTAGAGACAAAATATTTTTAAATGAATATTTGATTTTCAATCCATTTTTTATACAAAACAAGATTTTGAACATTAACGTGAATTTTCTTTTCTAGTGCCTGCACTGCTGGGATAAATACCGTTTCTATTTATAGCGGAACAATTAATTTGTTTGGTATGCTTCATGTCGGAAGTCCAAGAGGCAAGATGGCGTATTTTCAATGTATAATTTGAGTGTCTAGCAAGTTCAGCAAGATAATTTGGATGATTCTAGTTTTCAATGTACTTCTTACTAATTTTGGCTCTTTCTTCTTCAATAATTGAGATTTGAAGGTCTTTGTGTAAGGTTTGTTTGAAACAAACTAATTGGCATTTTTCTTAAAATTTTATTGGTATCTTTGCATAATGTTTATATTCGATTTACATGCAGACACCCACAGCGGGCTTTTAAGCATTTAGAGCATTTGACACAGCGAAACGAATTATGACAGTATGTTTTTTTGTATGCCCAAACCGCTGACAACGATTGTATTGAAATACCTCTTTTCATCATTTGGTGGTTCAACAAAATTATTTTGGCATTTAAAGATATTGAATTTGAAAAATATCTTTATTGTTTTATTTGGTTCTAAGTCAGTGAAAAAGATCGACTTAGGCTTTTTAGTAAACCTATTTACTACATTTGTCAAGTTCCTTACCTTATGGCCATATTCTTCAATAGCTAGTACTTTTATATCGTCAGTGGACGTTGAATAGTGCATGTTTTTAAGAACGACACGATGAGCATCCTGTTTGAGTTGATAAGCATTGTAACATACGTTAAATTGGCTAGGCCCGAGACGATCTTTCTGTAGTCATCAGGGGCCAATAGGAGGAGTTTTATTCTATCCTGATTCAGACACTTATAAAAGTAGCCATTCCTGAAACTATAGAGTCTAGGACTTTTATCATGGGAGCTACGCTAGTAACACCGGGAAGGAATATCGGAGGTAGTTTTAGATCTTGAATTTCTTTTGAAGGGAATTCCTCGTCCATAGTTTCTTCGGTGGTAGAGAGAAGTGCTAATTGGTTCCTCAGTGGAATAACTCCACCCGCGCTTCTGTCGAAGGATGTTCGACAGTATATCCTTTTGCGCGTTGGCGTTTTTGACTATTTTCGGGGGACGATGTGATGTTTCTTTTAACATATTTTGGTGAAACAGTTTGCCAGATTTCATTCGCTTCTAATGATTCGAACTCTTGATCTTGAAGAGGTGCTTGAGCATCTTGCATGATTTGTGTGTCCGTGACATGTAATTGTGGTAATTCATTGCCATTTTTACAAACGAAAAACAACTACCTAACCTAGCAAAATGCGAAGTAGAAAATAACAGTTTAAAAATTTCCGAAAATAATAAAAACAAACTAACACTGATTGTTCACATATTTAAATGTATGTTTTATTACATACATTTTATAGTTGTTATCCAACAGCTGATTCAAGAAAATATTTTAAAGTAAACGTTTTTTTAAATTTACATGTACAATTTACAAAAACAATATATCAGCTGAGGTCATTTTAACATTTAGCTGAGTGATACACTTCTTTTACATGGCACATTACCTCCCCCATTAACACATTAAACCTGAAATTTTATACAAATTAATTTCATCTGGACTTACCCAAATCTCGCTAAGAACAATGGAATGAACATTTTATTTAATACCATTTAACTCATAAAACTATTGAAATATTTTCTTAGTGATGTTATATTCGCATTAATAACATTCAATCCATTATACTCATAGTTAAAAAATGTAGACAAACTGCTAACGTAATTATTTGGATTTAAGTACGTCATTTGCTACATTTCTGTAATTTAAGATTAACGTAGTAATATTTTATCATTTCTATAAACAAATCAAAACATACTGGAAACTTACTAATATCTGCTCATTTACTTGAGCTTTCCCATTTCTTCATAAATACTCACTTCAATTGTTTTGTCACCCTCGGATGGTTTTGCGAAGAATTTCCCATCACGGCTCCACACAAAGACGTACCCTAGTTCCTCACACTTTGCCTTTAGTTTGGCGAAGACTTTTGTTCTCAGGTGAGAGATGGTCGTTAACATAGACTTTATCGTGCAGAAAGGTGCGCACTTTATGCTCTGAACTTTTTATACTTAGAGATGTAAGCCTCCATCGTTATTCTCTCTGTAAACCGCACAACCAGCGTCAGTGTCCGCGTCAAAAGGAGGCTACGCTTCTCGGCCTGTAGGCTGAGATAAAAGAGTAGATCATGGAAAAACGGTTGACACTCCTCCATTTCATCTGTTGTCCCCCCACCCCATCATTGCAAATTGTTAAAAAAACTAAAAAATAATACTGATAGAACTATTGGAGAAAATACATACGGATTAAACTTAATCAAAGATGCTGTTGAAGATTCCAACGTTCTACATTCAATATCTTGAAAGTTGTTTGAAAAATTTAAATAACTCATATGCTTTCTTAAAAACCTTCCGCTTAAACGTTGATTTTCAAATACAAGTTCCCAATCCAAACTATTTTTGTAGATTTCAACAAAATCTTCGGTAAGATTTTGATACTTAGAAATTACATCCCAACAGCAGTTGTTCAGAATCGGAATCATCTCTAGCAGAAACCTTTCTGTAAATTGTTGTCTTTTTAAAATGCTGATCCAATTCACCCTGTGAAAATATATTCTCAACATTTCAATAGTGAACATGTAGTGTAACGATAGAATATCCCAATCCACGTATCTATCGTAACGTTGAATAAATCCATCGGTTAACACACCTTCTGGATATCGCGGCTCTTGAGAAATCAAACTCCAAGCGCTGATGTTGGAAGTCGTCATAGTGACAGTAGAACGTTCAAAACCAGAGTGAGGAAAAAATTCGATGCTTCCTCTTAAAGTAGTCTGCTTGCATCCTATTAATCACGTCTTGTACTGTAACCTTTTCTTTCTTCCTAACTATAAAATATAACAAATTCTCAAGGTCATCCAATTTAAATTTTAAAAAAGAAAAACAATTATTATAAGTCCTTAAAATTGTCTAATTTGAATTTTTAAATGTGTTACAAAAATATGCTGTTCAAATATGTACCATTCCTTTAGTCACACAAATTTACATTTTAAAAATATTAATTAATTTACATGTTTACAATTAATTATTGAATACATGGAGAGATAGTTCAGTAGATTTGCTGCCACTCGCACCGTGAGATACCAAATATAAAGATCCCGGTTGGATGTCACGTAGATCTTCATTCTGGAATAGTAAAACAAACCGTTTCGGCAGGTAAATCTGAAACTTCGGTTCTTCATCTTGAGTGTATGGTGCATCGCTCAATGAAACAACAACAGCATCGCCAAGTGCGGTTTCCATCTTCTTAATCTCATGCACAATATAATGTTTGTTTTCTTTTAGGTCAGAACATTTTTTTGTCGGAAGCAAACTAGACTTCGAATGAGAGTTGAATGTTTCAGCCAAAGACTGCAGATACTGTTGCGATGCCATTTTCGTCGTCTTCTTCCTCTTCTTCCTTTAGCTTGATGTTTTTGTCTCGAAGTCTCGAGTAATACTGATGCATTGTCTCCTCCGACTCGTCGTATTTATAACCGCTGTTACCCCCACCACCTACTTGTGGGTGTTGTAAAAACGCAGCTAAACGATACGCGTTTCTTATAACACAATTTGAACCTGCATGTTTAGTATCTTGAACACTCAAACATAAATCTTGATAATCAATATCAAAACCTTTATCTATTGTCACATTTACAACTGTAGCACACGTGTATAGTTGTATCAAATTCCGTTTTTCCAATCCTCTTGTATAAATCATGTTGAATTTTGAACAAAAATGATACATTATGTGTTCCAAGGAATTGTAATTTGTAAATCCTTCAGACCATTTTATGTAGTGAAAATATTTAGTAATCCATTTGTTTGTTTTCTTAGCTTTTTCGTTTAACTTTTTAAAAGGAAATGGGGGTTTAAAAAGAAAGGTATACATGCAAAATTTGGTCAAGTCCAAAAATACCAATTCTTTAACAATAAATTCATTGTTGTTACCTCTAAAAGATTGTAACTCTATAATACATGGTCTCTCTTGAATACATTCAACATCTGTATTGAAGCGTACTTTCCTCTTCATATTGATTCTGAAGAACAACTGGTTTCCACACCACGATAGGAATCTTTTTTATAATCCATGTCGTACAGTTGTCAGCGCGTTGGTGTATATTTAATGTGGGCACCGTCCCCAATAGGCATACCCCACAGAAACAGTTATTTCTTATACCATGTTATTTTGATCTTCAGTTTCCTTTTCAGTTAAACCTTCTGCATTTTGATTCTCGTTGTTAATTTTTGTTTCGTATCCTTTAATACTTCTCCAAATTTCCACTTCATTAGGTAATCTGTTAAATATAGACGTATCTATAGGACCGTGTATAATCGGAGCGTCTGGTTGTTTATCCATAGTTTCTATTAAATATTGACGCACAACAGGATATGAAAATACCAACTGTTTCATGTATCGTGTAACAGCAGGTGTTACACAGCTTAGAGTGTAAAACTCTTCCCTTGATAATAGTATTTTATCGTCAAACTTTGTCAGATCTCGGAAACGAATTTGATGTTCACCACGTTGTTTAATAATTTCAATTTCAATGTCACATTCTAAAAGTCTAATATTTGTTTTCTTTCCCATCATATTCTTTTCTAAATAGCATTCGATTAAATGCAAATGCTTCATAAAAGAATCCCAAGCATTTTCTGTAAACATCAACATTTTAACACCGTGATTTAATATAACGTTAGGAGAATAATCTAAAGATTTAACCAATCCGATAGATACACTTTTGTTCATACATTTTGAAATCGGATAGAATATCCGTAAAAATACTTCTGTCAGGCAATTTAAACTTACTTCTTCTGCTTCATTTTCTTTCTTTTCTTACCAATCTTTTGTGGCTATTTTTTAACTTCTTTATCCCTTTGCTTTTCATCATCGTTAAACACAAAATACTCTGACAGGGAATCTTACAGTGTATTCGTATTCCCCATTAAATTTGGTACATCTGTAAAATATGTGAGAGCAATATAAAATGAGCGGAGGACCGTTGAGGATACCTTTATACGTGACAATGATGAGATGACCAGGGATGAGCGGCGACGACGAGAAGTGGAGTGAGGGCCCTCATTCTGGCAGTCATCGTCAAGGAGATGGAGTTGAGTTGCCACGTACAAGGTGTTTGCAAAATTGGAGGTTGACACTGACTTTACAATAATACAGTAATAGAAAAACACTTTGCTAATATGTTAGCGAGATGTAAAAGAAAAAGAGGTGGTCGATCACTGACCATGTCCAAGGCACATCTGTCCTGACGCGGCTCACTATCATATCCATCGGAAGGGGGAGGGGAGGAATACCCAATCAAAATTCAGTTCTAGTCATGTGATTGAAATAACTACACCGGATTGGATTGCTTACAATAATAAAAACTAATTTCCTTTTTCTAATAATATGGTTTTACAAAAATACTAAACTAATTCATTTTGTGGATAATTTCTTCTAAGTTTAAATAAAGATAAAAATTACTCAATTTACAATTTTTTTTAGAATAAATAAAATACTTTTTTATGAATATCCAACATACCCCCGCCCGTGAACCACAAAGGGGTTCACAAAGAACAAAAAGAAACTTAAACTAACATGAAATGGAGGTTGGTGGCATGTTCAAAATCACTATTGAGATGGGAAGGGAGACACCTTGGTGACAGCCCTTGTGAGAGGTCCATTGTTGGTTTGAAGATGGACAACACGAACGAGTCCATCAGGTCCAGGCGATGTTGCAGTGACACGTCCTGTCTTCCAACACAGAGAATACAAAAAAATATTTACCTAATTGGACAAATGAAGTATTTACCGTGTATAAAATACAACCTACTATATCAGAAACTTACATTTTAAAAGATAATAAGGGAAATATATTGAAGGGTGCTTCAATATAAAAAAAAAACATCTCTCAACAAATTTGGTAATGAAAATAAAATCCAATTCCACTTTATACCTCCCGCAGTGTCAAGCACCACTTGCGGCGTGTCGTTGGAGATCGTAAGTAGGGTTACACGTTCATTTTTACATGAGCCTTTCTGAAGGGGAGCAGGTCCTATAATCAAATAACCAAACACGGAGTTCATTGCAATGGGCATGTTGTCTCCAAACGTTATATGGTCACCAGAGGCAATCTTGCAGAACAGGTCTGCTCCTAGCAGCATATCTACTGAGTTCGGCAGGTCAAAAGTAGGGTCAGCTAAGACTAGATGTTTTAACCGATTCTTGAATGTTGATGAAATTTGAGCTTTAGGAAGATCCGAAGTTATTCTATCTAAGATAACCACAGGGTGATTCTTCACAATGTCTGTCCCGCTGATTTTTTTTATGAATATACAACAACATCTACACCTTCCTCACTCGTCTCCATTGTTACCTCACCGTTGTCCGCCAGTGAACTAAACTGCTCTTCTTCGTTACGCTCCTCCTTTTATACCTTCTTTCTATGTTAAAAATAAACCAGGATTTTTTACAACACCATTTTTACAATACCTGTTAACGGAGTATATGTTACAATTTTGTCATGCAAAATTAAACAATAAGCTGTTGTATTATCTGGTACGTCTGTTTCAAACTCTAGTTCTAGTTTTATGTCCACACTCGACGATTTAACAGATTCGTTTTGCTTCGAACAATCAATGACGACAATTGGTGCTGTGGTTTTAAACTGTTCCGGTGTTAAAATCGGTTGATTATTTTTTCCGTAGTAAGACTGTTGAAATCTGGCATACATATCGTATAACACAGTGTATCTATTCTTAGAATAAGAGATATTCAAATTGACCACTGTAAATTATTTAATTTACAGTGGTCAAATAAACCTGCATTTTTTAGAAGATTATGTTTCCTATCAGTTTGCAAAGCAAATGTAACATATCTTGGTTTTTCAAGATGTGTAGATGTTTTGACAGTCCAAGTATGTCTCTTTGTAGTTGGTAATACCGGATATTCATGTAACTCCCAACTTCTAAATGGTAAAACAAAGTCTCTATCGGATTTCAATTGCTTCAACAGTGTAATACGGTGTTGATCAGCCAACCTAAGATGAGGGACTCTCCATACAATCCGTTCAAGAATGATATCCCACTCCAAGGCCGCTTCTGTTGTTCCTTCTGGGGCCTTAATTAAATCTTTATCATTTTAAGCTCTTAATAAAACCAACTCTTGTTTTACATTTATAATAATTCGTCTGTAGTCTTCAGCAAATCCTTATAACAATTTTAAGGGAATGTAAAAGTCAAAATTACCATCTGTTGAAGGCGTGATTGTATTTTCTTCTGGTGCCACCCATCCGGCTATATGCAACATATTCCGTTCATTAGGGGTTAATGATATCAAATTTTTCAAAGTACTTGAAATTCCTACTTTTTTAGTAGAATCCACAGTAATACCAGATATTTCATATCTTATTTCATCAAAAAGATACGCCATAGGATTATTTATAAATGGAACAGTCGTTCCTGACGATTGTCCATCTTTCTTCGTTACTCTTCCTTCGATGTACAAATAACTTTCCGATGGTAGTGTATAAACATCTTGTTGCTGTATAGGAATACGAATTTCATCATTATTTTGATGAAGCGTAAGGGTTGTAAGTGTGATATTCCTTTTCCCATAGAGTCTCGTCGAAAGTTGGTCCGTGAGCAATGTCCAATACATCCATCATTGTTTATAATAAATCCTCTTTCTTGTAGAAAACGTCGGTTTTCACTTGTTAACTCTTACACGTCTGTCGACTTAGTGACCTCCTTGTAAATAGGGTGTTTGCTTTTAAATGATAATCCCATAATAGTTTCTTTGTCTGTATCCAATGAAGTGTAATACGGTAATGGTGTAAACTAGTATTAATCAGACTTTATAAGTCTAAAAATTGTCATTTTTCTTTTGAAATATCAAAAATCACGATGATATCTAATTTCATTACCTTCTGCAGATCTAAAAAAACGTCCATGCTTTAAAAAGTATTTAGTAATAATATTGTCATTAATCCATGAATTTTGAAACTGTGAATCAATTTTAGTCGGTGATACTAAATTATAAAAGTCAAACATCATGACACTAAGAAGTCTAATTAAATAGTTGATATTTACAGCGTCATAAATACCTTTCGGATCACCTATATCTACTATGGGAAATAATCTACCAGCCCAATATTTATCATGTAACATCATACTTCCATTTCGCCATTGATTTTTTGTAAGAGCATCTATTCCCGATATACCATCACCAAGATTATGTAGTGGTAAACCTTTACAATCCCAAACAGGTACAGATTTTTCCAAGTTGTAATCAGTTTCTCTGTAAATAGGAACCTGATCAACATTAACTGCGTCGGTTGGATTTACACCTTTTTGAACATTCACAATTTTTTTAAGTTTTACATCCCATTCTCCATTGTTATTTTGTAAACAATTATCTTTTATATATTTTAAATTCACAGCAGATCCATTTTCGTTGTTAGGAGTAGCGATATTGATAATTCTATGTTGTTTAGCATCATACACACCTTGTTCGAGTTTTAAACAGTTAGATATATTTTTATTAGTATCTTTTAAATCTGTTTTTTCTTAAATTGTCCACATATTTTTTTGTTACTGAATCACGCTCATATATCGGATCACCTATATTACTTATTCTACGACGTTTCGCATTATACACATCACTATCAATATTCAAGCAAATAGATGTTTTTTCAATTACTTTATTAAGCTGTTTCATTGTCGGCACATCGGTTGGTGCGTTTCCTTCATTAACATTCGTTATTGTATTACCTTTAGCATCTATAACTCCAACATCATAAGTTACACAATTATCCTTCAAATATTTCAGATTAACAGCATCGGTGTCTGATTGTGGTAAACCAACATCATTAATTTGAAAATTATAAAACGAAAATACTTCATGTTGTTTTTTAGGGATCATGGACTCTAAATATGATTTGGTTACCGGTTCGTTGTCGCTTTCCGGATCTGTAATATTAACAAGACGATGTCCTTTAGCATCATACACATTTTTCTCAAGATTCAGACAATATGATGTTTTTTCATGTAATGTTTTTAGATTTATAGCATCCTCGCTGTCTTTAGGATCTTTGACAAATCTTAGTCGTTTGTTATTAATGTTATAATCACCGTCAATCGTAAGCGGAAGTCTACCTTGTTCTCCTTTACCAATTGTAATACCGGAATATCGTCCGAATTTGTCGACACTCATTTTCTTTGTAACCTTCCTCTTCTATAAACGCCAACGTACTGAGCTATCCTTAATCCATAGATCTAATATGTAATCTCACAACTACGGTTTCACCTCTCAAGTTTATTATATCCCCATCTTGATCCAATAGGTTTAAAACTATTTCAGACACGGAGTGTGTGTTTAAAGGTAAATACACTAAATTATGAGGTCTTTCAATTATTTTAAACCCTGGAGGAACTGATAAATAAAACGTATGCAATATATGGTTATTTTCCCCATTTCTGTACGATCCGTGTACAATATTACAAGCTATGTCTATAGCGCTAACCCGTATAATAGTAACTGTATCTTTACCAATATGTGTTGCATTGGGTACGAGTATAGGCGTATTGTTATTGAAACCCAATAACTGTCCAATAGAATCTTTTTGCGAAAAGTCTATATAATATTTACATTTTATTTCTGAGTTTAGGGTATTGTTGTTTCCTTTTAATGATATGTTTTCTTGACCCATTAATCCTTGAAGCACTTCATTTATATTATCGATTTCATAGGATCCTGTTGATAAATTTATTTCTTGAAGTTCGGAATATCCTTCTGTTGTTTTATTTTCGTAGCAGTGAAATTTGTTATTAACACCTTCAATTACATTTGGAATCGAGTTGTACGTTGTAAGATCCAACAATGCCATTTCCCATTCTTTATCTTTCCTTAAACGTAATGCTGGAAATAAAACGCTTCTCAATGTAGAGCTGGCCCCTGTCAATGACACCGTGTACGAAGATATCTTACAATTGACTGACACTTTTAGTTAAAAACTCCAAACATAAATGACCACAAATCAAAGTATTATCAGGCTGTTGTCTCTCAAAGTTATATAACACTTTCTCAGCCGAACTAAAATATCTGTTCAATTCTTTCGGTGGTGGAAAATTTCCATAACTTTCAAAATAATAAACTGTTTTTCCAAGTTTTTATAGCATACCCAATGTGTTCCCGGTCCATCGGAGTTGTCTAAATTAACTATTCCAGTTTCGTTTGTGTTTATTCTTGCAGGGAGTTGATTTTTCATAAAAACATCTCTAAAAAAATGGAATTCTTAAACAGGTGACGTATTGTAATAAATCATAATTACTTAAAGCTTTGTTTGGCAGTAATAGTTGTTTTTTTGTATTTAATACACAGGATACGGTCTTAGGTACAAACCGTGGCCTTTCTTTATCATTGACCATACTGTAGTTTTGGTATTTTTATGTTTCCGTGTATTTTTTCTTGTTTTAATACCATTTCCTAATTTCTTGGTCCTTCTCCTTCTTCCACCACCAAACGCTGTTTTTCCTTTCATAGCTGCTGTTACTGCTAAAGCTGCCGCTCTTTCACCAACACTCGCGTCACTTGATTTAACACGTTGCCAAGCTTTTTCAGCTAATATTCTATCTGCAGCTGATCTGTTTGAAGAATCTCCAAACTTCGAATACGCTAGATCGTGTTTTTTGCAAGCTTGATCTAATTTGTTGATACCGGGGTCTCCTCTGGCCCGCAATACTGATAGCCTCCAGGCAAATGTAATTCGATGGGTAATGCGTCTATAGCAGTATTTATCAAGGAACCGACTGGTTTGCTCAATAATGAAACTGCAGAAGATACAAATCCTCTCCTCTCTTCACTGTCTTTACACAACGACTAACCCCTCTCACCATTTCCACCCTCTTTTTATAGCGTGATTAAGGCTCTCTTCCAAAGAGTACAAGCGAATGAGTGTAGTGTTCTATCATTTGTATTATTTATACATAATTTATTTAATTATCGATCTATATCGAAGTTCGTCGGTTAGCGCTATCCATTCATTTTCAACCCCTGTGTGACCCGCTTCTTTTGCTTCGTGTAACAAACGCATTCGATCCACTAGTTTATTTATATCATTATAGTAAATAATGTTTGTTTTATAAGTATCTTTTAATAAACCTTGGCCTTCAACGGGCTTATTTAGTCGTCTTCTCTTATTTACTGTTCTAAGTTCTGCTAAAGACAAAGCTCTTCGTTTTATAGAACCTTTATTTGTCGGAAATAATTGTAATATAATATCAGTATATTTTTTCGATCGATTTCTATAAATAGGGGCATCAGGTGAATATGATTTTTTGTGAGCGTTTGTATCTCTAATTATTTGTTTAAACACTACTAAATCTCTTTTAGAATAATTCTCCGGATTAGTATTAAATATAAGCTCAAATAAACCTTTTGTCCCTTTATAAACTTTATTTCCGATATGAATATTATCATTATCATCAACATCTAGCTTGCTATTACCAATGACCAATCCGTTTCCTTCCATTCTTGCTCCATAAACGTGATATTTTCTATGAGCTGTAGAAGTGTGTAACATTTTAAATATATATTTCCTGCCTAATATTCCTTTTGAAGCAATATCCACACCAAGTTGACTAATATTTGACGGCTGAACATACTCTTCAGTTTCTTCCTCTGTAGATTGTTGTATATTTGGCGATGGTTCAAATTCTTCGGAAGTTGCTGTTGATACATCTGGTTCATATTCTTCTCTAAATTCTTCTTCTTTGAACTGGGGATTTGGTAAAACAGCTTCTCCTTCTGGTTTGACTTGTGATAATCCTAAAGACATTTGTTTTAGAGGTTGGATTATAGGTTTAAATGTTTGGTCTAAAAATTTATCTCTTTCATTTATACCCATTCTTAAAGCTCTATTTTTATGCCTAATAGAATCACTTAGGGTTTTTATCTCTTTTAATAGCCTTTCTTGGTCAACCATGTTCACACTATGAAGTCTTGTAATGTAATAGCGGTATTTAGTGCATCAAGACAAATTTATCGAAACCAATCCTATAACGGCCGTTTATTATATCTTGATCTTTCATAATAACCAAAAATCCAAATTTCTTTGTCCACGCAGACCCGCAAAGTTCTTTAAATTTGTCAAACGACATATCAGCGTTTACATGATCGTTATAAATATGCTTTAAGTTTGTTTCATCTTGTTTGAATAGGATAATTACATTAGCATTATCTCGTATTAGTTGCTTAGGTATTTTACTGTAAGTTTGCCCGATATAAATGCAATCGATATTATGATGTCTTCCCATAGCAAAATAGTTTCTTATGATGTCTTGATTTTCACAAGATACATCGTCAAATATAAACACTGAATACGGTTTAGCTTCGTTAGGTTGCATGACACTATCGCTAGCATTAAATTTGTAAAAATGAACATCAGACACATTTGAAAGAATTTTATTCAATAGCTGATACTTTGGTTGGTTTAAGGATTTTGAAAAAATATACAAATTATTAAACCTTAACCCCTTCGGATTAGTTATTAGGTTAAAGACAACATTTGTTTTTCCACAATTTGAAGGACCACTTATTATGCAGCGAACAGTGTTTGGTAGTAAATTTCCATGTTTTCCATCATTAATTGAAACGTTATCCACTGTTAAATCGTCTATGTTGTCGATATTAAATTTATCTTTTTGTTGAACTATCTCCATCTTTTACGATGTTTACCAATGTAATGAGAGTGATTCTTTTTAAATTAAGTCTTTTATAGATATCCACGAATCCTCGGATCTGTCAAATCCCAACCAACGTACTTTAACTTGATCTTTTTTTCGTTGTAATATCTTTTCTACTAAATATACATCACCTACATTAGATTGTAACATTTCATGTCCATAAAAAGCACCCTTCAATATAAAATATAAAAAAAATATATATCCCTCCTTGAGTGTCACAGAAAAACAGACAAAAATTGAGATAAGACCGGTTTCGGCTTCTCCAATGCACGAAAGGACTATAAATGAATAATTCTGAGTAATTTACAGACAAAACTCTAATTTAATTTATATAGATATTACAAAATAATTTTTGGGTATTGTTCTTGTTGTGTTTTGCAGGTAAGCGGCAACACTGTTTGTCCTGTCCATCTGTTATTTTTCGTTACCAAAACAAACTTTGACTAGAGTAGTTGCTGTTTTTGTAGTCAGATTCTATTATATCATACATTATACTTACACGGCGTTAAAAATAACAAAATTTCTATTTATTACGGTTTTGTGTATCCGCGTTCTGTGATTATTTCGTTTCTTATTTGTAAATATTACACTACCTAAAATAAGTTGTAAAACTTACCCGTGATAGGAACACCTAACCTGAATTTGACAGTTGTAAAGATGGCATCACCATTAGAAGATTTGGAATCGAAGTTGGAGCTTTTCATAGAAAATGTCCGTCAGATAAGAATTATCGTGGCAGACTTTCAGCCTCAAGGACAAAATGTTCTTAACCAAAAAATGTAAGTACATTATATTTAGCTCAACTGCTCCATTGTTGTGTTCACGGACATTGTTCAGCCTGAAATAAACCTATCCTTTAATTACCAACTTGAGTTGTAATACTAGATTTTTATTATTTGTAATTAGGCCTAAGACTATTCTGTTTTCAAACCATTTTTACAAACGTGAAAAATTCTAATTTTTCAAAATTGCTAACGGTATTGATTAAAATTTAACCCATTCAGGTCAAAATTTTTTTTATCTTATGTTTCGAGAAAACAACCAGCTCTGTTCGACGACTAACGTAACCGATCTGGCAGTGACATCTATCGACAACTTCGTAAACTACATTCCATGATCGAACTACATTCTTCTTTGATCGAATCTCTGAACTATCTCACGGAGTTCAACATTTTGCTGCTAGAGTATGTTTTTCAGCCAACTAAGCGCTCTGTTACACTATACATGTGTAGCCGAGGTCGTTAAGGCCATATCACTGACAAGTGAAAGGTCTAGGCCTTTCGGAAGGGCTAGGGTTCGAATCCCAACCAAGAGCTATTCCAATTTGGTGGTATAGAGGGGGGAGGGCCTACCTTAAATAAATGGTGACTGGCTTGGGTGGATGTTGACAGCATTTTTAGGCTAAATAGGGATTGCAGTGGACAACTGTGTTTCTGTTATGGTTTCTTTTATGGTTAGTATATAGGCTATAGTAGGAGCACAGGTTTTTTTATATTTTGAATTTGAATTACAGACGCCGCCCCACAATGGGTTAATAGCTTATAGTACGTAGAGTACCAAATAACACGACACCACTCGCACGTCTGTAAAACTTTTGACTAAATATGCACCTAGTAACAATCGATGGAGCACACAGCTGGTGGTCCTTCATTGTAAAGTTTTTCTTACGGTACTCAACGTTTGACTTATAGCATTCCAATATTACCTACATATGTCATTGAAGAAATTTCATCCAATTTTTCTTACATTTTTCTCTAACCTGTCCTTGGAATGGGTTGTATATGACTTAAAAAATTTTCTGAAGAGGTCCTGAAGAAGGATTCCATGTTAAACTGTAGGTCCCTTGGTTGCCATCAGCTGTTGGGCTATTAATTAACAGTCCTGTCTAAGGAACATGTCAGCAACAAGACTACAAGATCGCGCCACAATCATCCCACAATCATTTCTCATTCATACATGGCTTAAAATACCTACCTGGGTAGGTCGCCATTTCAAATGGTAATCTAATCTAATCTTACGTCTTGCCATGAGACCTACGGTAATAGCTTCTTCCCTATAGGAAATTTGCTAACAGAACTCTATATTTGTAATCAATAATTTACTAACGGAAAAACTGTTTTTGTTCATTAGTGAAAACAGAATTCTGCCTAAGCTAACTTAAGTGCAATCAACAGTTTTGAGCTTGTCCTTCGACGTTGAAAGTGGAAGCAATAGACCTATATTCTCGAAGTAATGTTATTTTTTCCATCAATCTTGAATAGCTCAGTATATTTCATGTTCCTCTTTCTGCTGCTGTGTTTTTGTGTGTATATATATATAATATATATATACACACACATAGACACACACACACACACCTCTATATATCTAACATGTTATTGAAAAAATGTAATTGATTAAATTATTTTTATATATAAAGTAAGCATGATTGATTGTCTCTTGCCATTTCTAACTTTAAGAGCAAACGCTTCAGATGACTCCATTTATACACATTTAACAATTTTATGTTGCTTGTTTAGGTTGCTGTTGCCTATATCATAGACCGTGGTTGCGATTGAATTTAAAATAAAAAAGAATATTAACTAGGAAGTAAGATAACGTCCTCACTTGTGCCTTTCACAAGAAAGAGGAGACTTGAGCATCTGAAGACCATCAGGCTTGGGGGGGAGGAGCTTGAGTGGAAATCAAAAGTGAAATTTCTAGGGTTAATACTAGATAAGAAACTTATGTGGAATAGACACATAGAGGAGGTGACAAACAGGGCTAGTAATAACCTGATGACATGCAGGAGATATGCGGGGAAGATGTGGGGTTGTAACCCATATATACTAAGAAGTATGTTTACCCTGTTAGTGAGGCCTATCATTACGTATGGGTGCGTGGTCTGGGCTGGTAGAACCAAAGTTGAAGCAATAAGGAAAGCTCTGGAGAAAGTACAGAGGCTGGCATGCGTTATCATTACAGGAGCTATGAGATCCTGTCCTACTGCTGACCTGGAGGTGATCTTGCATCTGACAACCCTACACTTTGTGGTAGAGAGAGCAGCAAGGGAGACCTTGCTTAGAATGGAGAAGACTGGCTTTGACACTTCCTCCACAATTCACGGGGAGCTATTTCCGCCAGGCCTAAAGGACCTGATGAAACAACCAAGGGATTCCATGGTAAGAAAGTATAACTTTGAAAGGAAATTCCATGTGGAGCTAGGAAATAAACTTAGCTGGGACGGGAAAACCCTAAATTCCCTCGGGAATCAGGTCATCAGGTGGTACACTGATGGCTCCAAGACCGAGGAGGGGACTGGTGTAGGGGTATTTGGTCCCAGGATCAAATACAACGAATCACTGGGGCGTTCCCCCAGCATATTCCAAGCAGAGGTCAAGGCCATAGAAAGGTGTGCACACTTCAACCTAAGCAGAGGATACATGAAAAGGGAGATTGTGATCCTGTCAGATAGCCAGGCTGCCATTAGAGCCTTGAGCTCAGCAGCCTTCAGATCCAAGATGGTCTGGGACTGTCGGAGAAGTCTAGATCAATTGGGGAAGAACAACAAGTTGTCACTACTTTGGGTACCTGGGCACCAAGGTGTCCAGGGGAATGAAGTAGCAGACAAACTGGCTAGGGTAGGGGCAGCCACCCCCTTTGTTGGACCGTAGCCAGGTTGTGCACTGGAGGACTCCTTTTTCAAAAAGAAATTAAAGGAGGAAGAGAAGGAAGCCAGAGAGGAAGGAGGACATCGGGACTGTTCATCCAGGATGCCGACAGGCTAAGGAAATGCTTGGAGTGCATAATATAAGAAGGTCTGAGACCATGATCAGGCTTAAGAAAAACGATCTAAGGATACTGACGGGATTTCTAACCGGACACTGTAGGCTCAGGGGTCATCTGAGCAAGATGGGCATTGTCCAAGAGGGTGAATGCCGCTTCTGCCAATCTGGGGAGGAAAAACCTAGACACCTATTGGCTGAGTGTGACGCGATAGGTCAGAAGAGAGCCAGAAGCTTGGGAACACACCAGGTGGCGGTGGAGGATTTTCCAAAGTTAGAACCCCTCGTTATACTAAACTTTATGAAGGCATTAGGACTAGAGGGGGTTCTCTAGGCAAGAACTAGAGACTAGTCTGGGGGGCACAATAGATCTCATAGGTCGCGGTGCAATCCTTCCCCTAGATTTTATCAAGTATCAAGTAAGATAACGTCCTGTTAAACCGGCTCTCAAAGTTCTGGCACCGGCACCGGTGACAAGGCGCTAGTACCTTCCATACTAATGTATCCTGATCTTGCTAATGTTGCAATTAAGTTTTTGATGGCTTTTAATACAACATACTTACGTGAGCAATTATTTAAACATTGGTGTTTTTTAAAACACATAAACAGAAATCAACAGGTAGTGGAAAATGACATGAGACTGAAAATTTCTTCTTTCAATCCTGATATTAAATCTCTTGTTGAGGAAAAACAATGTCATATCACATTAGTAAACTACCTTTAAGATATTATTTTGAAGCTAAACGGCCTCTTTTGATATAATCAAAAATCCAGTAGGCCTAATGATATTTCACTTAGTGTTTATGTTTTCTGTTAAATATTAAATAAATTTTTAGTTTTTAATGGTATATTTTTCATCCCATACCATCATTTTTTAGTTCATTTTTAGCCAAATTTTAGTTTGGGTATATTTTTATTGAAATTAAAGGAAACAATTAAAACACGTGACAAAATTTTAGTTTTATCAAGCACTGAAGGGGATTACCTGGTATTTGGAAGTTATTTTACTTGTGGATAATACTAGTGGATCCCGAAATAATGTTTAGGTTGTAATGGGTCGCAGGTCAAAAAGTTTAGTAACCATCCTCTTAGGCTTCTGTTAAGATGGTTTAAACTTAACTGTATGGTTATACTTAATTTTGAACTTATTTTTAAAATTAATTTTTGTATTTCAGTCAATCTTTGGTGTACGGGTTGCAAGAAGTGGACAAGTTAAAAAATCAAGTCCAAGAAGTTCATGTCCCGTTGGAAGTTTTTGAGTGAGTTAAAGTTAATTTAAGAATAATTATGTATTGCCAGTGATCTGGATACAGTAACTCTTAATTAATTAGCTCTCTAATTACTCTTCAATATACTGATATTAAAGAGCAACTGTGGCACTTTTAGGTTACTTATAAACACCAAAACATATCAGTGTTTCTGGATAAAAATTGATAGGTTGAATCATATTTATATTTAAAACTTGATTTAAGATCTCATGTTTTTTCTGTCACTTTTATAGGCTAAAAATAAAGAATATGTGTTGTTGAGTTTAGATAGATATAGTTGAGTATGTGTTGAAATGTTGGGTGTATAGATTGTGTTGAGTTTTATTACATTTTACACAGATTTACATGGATAAAAATACTTTGGGTTAAGCATTTCTCAGATAAAGAATTCTTTGGCAATCTGAGAAGTGTCCCATGTTTGACAATTTTTTATCATGGTCATTCTCAGAATGGACAAATGGCAAATATAATAACTGGCCCTTGATTTACCCTTTGCTTTCCTGCAGTATCCTGTTCTTTCAGGGATTTGTCCAAAATCTTCTTAGTGATAGTTGAACCCTTGAAAATGGATATGTTTATCATTTAACCTGCTTTTATATTCAGTACCTGGAGACCGAGCTTTGCTGGGATAGAATTGACATGTAGGCCTATTATTATACAAGTTAACTAGCAAAATTAAAACACATTTATTACTCAATGAAAACATTTGAGTTTAAATAAAACTGAATTAATACACAATTAATTAATTTAGCATAAACACTGAAAAAAAATTTATCGTCCTTGGATGGGGATCGATTTCAAGTTCTCTGGCACGTGAATCCAATGCGCTAACACTGAGCTACAGCGTCGGAAAAGATGGTGACGTCATTTTAGGTCTTTTGGCCAACTTAAATTGTTTTAGCTGATCTTATACTTATTATTTAAATATCCATAAGTTATTATTAGCCTGTGATCAACTGATTTTGTTAAAAACGGAATGAGGATTGATTGAAAAGTAAAAGAGAAATTTAATTTACACCAATTAATTAGTTTGTTACAGTGGCTTCAAGCAATACAACGAATACGTTTTCTATCAAAACACAAAAGATTTTGGAAATACTTTTCTTTGCTTTTAAAATAAAAAAAAACTCTTATACACTCTAATACACTTATACACTAAATATAATCTTATCTAATCTTATACACTTAAATACTCTTAACTTTTATATAATTAAAATAAAATAATAATTAAATAAATTAAATAACTGTGCAAATGCACAGTTATTTTACCCTTTAGTTTTTACAAATTGTTTAGTAATTTGATTATTTTTCATTTACACATAAGATAAATATGTATGTAAAACCTCTATTCACATATTGTTCACCACCATCTTCAATCAACAACTGTCAAACGGTTATAAACAGATGTTTTGATTTTGTTTATATTTGATTTGATGTAATGTTAATTTTTTAGATTTGAAACTTAATGTTAGAAGAAAACCAGAATTTTCCTAGACATTAGACCTATGTAGAACTTATTTTCTACTCGGAAATCAGTTATTTCCAAAATTTAAAGAAATTCAAGCCTTTTTTGTACTAACCTTATATACAACCAAACCAAATATACAAACCTTGCTCGTATTATAGTATTGGATTTTTATTGAGTACAAATTTTCACCTGATAAGACTGCATAAAAAATTAAACTTCCGTAAATTCTATACCATGTGACTTTTATAATAATGTTGCTGGTTGCTGTTAATGCATAAAACAAGTTCAGTAGACTCAGAAACATTAAATTTTTTAACACTCTATACTCGAAAAGGCCATTCAACATGTCTGGGCCAACATTTCAAAACAGGAGTGACCCGATACGTTCCATAAATATATATGCCACCCACTCTCATGGCCAGTTGCAGCTGACTAGGATTAGCCCTGGTCACAGAAGAGCAACAGAGCTTGTAACAGGTTTATTTTTTCTCTTGGGGGTTTTTGTTATTTCTTAAGATTTTGTTTTTTTCGCGTATTTTGGTTATTTTTCATTTTTTTATTTTGAGACAAAGTCACCTTTTAGAAATGGCGAGAAATACCCAGATAGGTATTTTAAGCCAAATAAGAATAAGAATTGAGTGTAAGATGATTGTGGTGTGATCTTGTAGTCTTGTTACTGACCAAGGCTGTATATCATATTCTCGAAAATGATTCAATGCAGAGCCTTTCTACTACTAAACGCTAATTCAGCAAGATATGTTTATGCCATTAACATTTAGCTCTGTGTGCATGAGTATAAGGCTAAGTGCTAAATGAATCAGTGCTAATCAACTGTTAAAACTTTGTTTTTTTAAATACCAGATAATAAATATTTAACGCAAATATTAAAAAGTGAACCGAATATATAGATTACTATTACATTACATTACACAAAGGGGCGGAACAGAGTTCCTGTAGCACGTCAGCCAAGTGGCTTTTTGCGCACCCCTGTTGATTGAATGTTTCACGGACCTTCCAAGTTTAAAAACCTGATAAACTGCCGTAGTCTCCCCACTAGCTCCTCCCGGGGAAGGTGACAACCCCTCTCCATGATGCCGAGAGTGGCGGCTCTCACCCCAGCTCGGTGCAGTCATACAGCAGATGATCAGCAGTCTCCTCGGACTGCCCACACTTCCTGCAGATTGGATCTCCGGGGAAGAGTCCCATTCGAGCAAGATGTTTCCTCATATGTCCGTGTCCTGTGATGAGACCTACAATGAGTCTGAGTTCGGACCTACCTAACTGTAGAAGATCCTCAGCGATCCTTGAAGAGGGAGAGCGGAGAGACAGTTTACTTACTCTCAGTAGGGGCAGCTCCGCCCATCTCCTGCGGTGACACTCACGTGCCCACGTGTTGATCTCTCGATCCACATGCGCCCTGGAGATGCCACAGAAGGGTTGTGGGCCCACGAATGGGATCAAAGCGCCATCGTTCGCCTGACGATCAGCTATTTCATTGCCCATAATACCTGAGTGTCCTGGGACTCAGCAAAGGGTAACGTTGTTGTGACTGCCAAGAGAAGACACCTCGTTGCGGCATTCCCACACTAACTTGGAGTCGAAGGTACAGGAGTCCAGAGCCTTGAGGGTGGCTTGACTATCTGAGAAAATGGTAATGTTCTTGTTCCTGACACCTCTGTTGAGATTGAACAGAGCACATTCCATAATGGCTGCCACTTCTGCCTGGAACACTGTAGGGAAATCCCCCATGGGAACGCAGAGCTTTACCTTTATCTTGCACTCCCAGTATTCCAGTTCCAGTTCCCTTACTTTCCTTAGAGCCATCCGTGTACCATACTGACTCGCAGGGATGAAGAGGTCTGCCGCCATCTTGCCAGTCAATCCTTGGTGGAATCACCACTGAAAATGACTTACCGAAGGCGTATCTAGTGTGAAGATGGTCAGAAGGCATGTCAAGGGCCTCACTTCTGACTACCTGCTCAATTCTGGTGTGACCTACCGAGGGTACATTGAAAGTCATCCAGAGATTCTCACATTGGAGGCGATATGCACATTTCCTAGCAACCGTTCTGATGTAGATATCTATGGGCAGGATATTGAGCATACAGTCCAAGGATGCTCCAGGGCAGGAATTCATGGCCCCAGAAATCATGAGGCAAGCCAACCTCTGGACCGCCGCAAGCCCCCGCACTGATGCACCGAAGTTAGTCTTTGGCCACCAAACTAGTGAACCATAGGTCATGGCCGGTCTCACCACAGCAACATACAGCCAGTGCAAAAGCCTAGGATGCAGTCCCCATGTAGTACCAACCATTCGTCTGCAAGTCATGAGTGACCACTTACCTCGGTCAATCACCCTTTGCAGCTGCGGCTCCCACCTCAGTGTCTTATCAAGTACCACACTCAAGTAATTGACCTCGTTCTGCAGATTTACCTCTGTGCCCTGCAGGTTCTAAGGTCCTAGCCCGAGCAGGTTCCTCCTTCTTGTGAATGGCACCGCCACTACCTTGGAGGGGTTGATGGCAAGACCCACCTCCTTGCACCAGTCCCCCACCAGGTTCAGTGCTCCGTTCATAAGTTCTCTGATCGTGTTGGTGAACTTACCAATAACCAGAATTGCAATGTCATCAGCGTAGCCCAGAGCTAGTACACCAGAATCATTGAGACGCCTGATGAGATCATCAGCTACGAGATTCCACAGCAGGGGGGAGAGAAACCCCCCTGAGGGCAACCTCTTGTGGTCACAGCGACTTATTCCTCACCTTGAAGTGAAAGAACCACTTTCCTGTCGCTCAGTAATGCCTCGGTCCAGCCGCATATGACTCCGCTAAGCCCATGGGCCCTAGCGGCATTCACCACCGCATTCATGGAGGTGTTGTCGAAGGCCCCTTGGATGTCTAGAAAAGCACCCAGTGCTATCTCTCCATCCTCCAGTGTCTTCTCTATCCTGCATAGATTACTATATAAATATATGTTTAATTCCTAACTTGTTCGTAAATCTACGGTGATTGGGTGGAAAAAAAGGTCGATAATGGTTTTTCCTAAATAGTTTGGACCGGGCCCATTTCGTTTTAGTGAATATTTTGGATCAAGCGGATCAGCTTTCCAGCCATGTCCAGTATGCACAGTGGACGATACGGTGATGAAGCGTCAGGTTGGCCTCTCTTCCCTCAGCAATATCAGTCATCAGCTTGCCTCCTGACGACGTCCGCCTTTGATTCGGCCACTGTCAGAGGTGGGGAGACATCCCCACCTCTGCTTTCTGTGTGGCAGGGCTGCTTACTAACAGTGGCCACCCACTCTTGTCAATTTCACAACAGTGGCTGCCTTCAAGGCTGCACCAGCTCAAGCAGGGGTTGTCTACCACAAACTACCAACCATCCATGGGGTACCCGATCCCTCTACCCACCTCCGTGTTTTAAAAGACCCATTCACATGCTGACTCTGTTTACCATAGTCAAAGGTAGTATGGAGTAAAATAGTGTTTATCACTCGTCCAAAATATGTTTACCTAGGGGTGCCCACCCCCCAAGCTTCATGAAGCACCCCCCCAAACTTAGAACCAGCCCCCCCTTGTAAGTTGGTACCCCATACCATAAAAAAGGTGTAAATAATACTCGTAAGCACCACTTATTTTATCTAAAACTAAAAGAAGATTTTTTAAATAGGGTTCCATCTTGCTTTGTCGCTGCATTTAAACTCAATAACTTTATATTTCACTTCCAACTGTTGTTTGACCTTCTTTTTACAGTGTTCGTTCCATTTGTAATGCCTGACGGTACCATTGCAAAACAACTCTAAACATTCATAGGTACTTAAAAAGTTTCTCTTTTTGGGCATTTTAATAGTGTAAAAACATTACAAAATTTAACAAACTTTTCATCACAACTCAGTGGTAATATTAGTTTTGAGATGGAAAGGGTAAAAAACACAGAGACGCAAGGGCAGCGATCACATAACCTAAACGCGCAGCTTGTGTCTGTCGTATGACCACCATCACGACTCCCGAAGATAACCGAGTACTTCCGAAACTCGCCGGACCTTCCGCTGCCGCCTTATCACGGACAATATTCGAGCACTGTCATTGCCATTTATTTATTTTGAGATAGAAAAACAAACTATGTTTAAATTAATACTACGTTCTTATTATTTACGTTCTATCTAGTGATGAAATATATTTTTCAATATCCTATATTTTTCACGTTAAACACCGTTAAAATCCGTTTTACCCCCCTTCAAAAAAATTGTTTGGAACCTCCCCCAAGAATTTCAATGACGCAGTCTGCGTCATAGACCCCCCCTGTGGGCACCCCTGGTTTACCATACTCTCATGGCAATCCTGCTCTCAACTTCCACACTCGGGAACAACTACTCCCATCTGCTAAACAGCTATTTCCGTAATGTAGTATGTTATAATACTAGTAATGTAATGTAGGCTACTATTTTGTACTTGTTAGATTAGTCATAAGAGTTTTTGAAGAAGAAAGAAAATTGTGATTTATTATTAAAAAAAAACACTGTACCATCAGGTTCTGCTGTGATTGATATCCAGATACTGTCCTAACAAAAATCAGTACCAACCCAATCGAACTTCTCTTTATCTCTCAATATTCTTACTAATTTTTTGTGATTGGTATTAGTTTCCTTTCATGTAACTGATTACACTACCTGATTATGGATAGAGATTGGCCATGCTGCAAGTTGTATCACGCCGTCTGTATGATGAACTTTATTAAATTATTTAACAGGTACAAAACCAAAGAAGATGCTATTAAGAGAAAAATATTATACATAATCCGCAAAAATGTGTTTGAGGCCATGATTTGGTGTTAAATGTGAATTCATCTATGAGTTTGTCCTGTCTTGGCTTGAAAATAATTAAAGGGGAAAAATATGTTATGTAGGTAATTGTATTTGTCAATGTAACCATTTGTTTCAGCTACATTGACAACGGACGTAACCCTCAGCTATACACAAAAGATTGTATAGAGAAGGCCCTTACAAAGAATGAGCAAGTCAAAGGGAAGATTGACGCTTATCGCAAGTTCAAGGCTCATATGATGGTTGAGCTTAACTCAGTATTTCCTAACGAATTGGCAAAGTACCGAGCGATTCGAGGAGATGAACGACCTTTGCAATGAAATCTGAAGATAATCTACAAACCTATACAGTAATGTATTATAAGTCTGTCAGTGAATGTAAATAAAACAATGATATTCTGTTCCAAAAACTATTATTGTTTAGTGTTTTATATAAAATTAAATAAAATATTTGACTTTGTATTTTTGTTTTTTTATTTCCCTCTTGTTTGCTTAAAAGAATATTCAGTACATATGGATTTTTAAAGTTTTAATTTTTTATGGAATTTATAAATTTATATTTGGAATTGTCAATCTCTGTTCTTGTTGCTTCCCAATGTCTACCTTTTGTTTCATAGATAGTTAATCAAAAGCCCAATTACGACTGGGTCCAGAATCAAACCACAACACTCAAATTATTATGTGAGAACGTTAACTCTGAGCCACCCAGCCATATTAGAGTAAGAATTTGAATAAAAAGTTTTTTTTGTTTCAAAATTTTCTATAGATTAGAATGGATCTCTGCATTTTCCTTAATTACACCACGTTTCAAATTATGCTCATAACTTGACCGAAAATGATCGTCATTAATATTTGTATAAAAAAATAAAGGATTTTAGACTGAGAAGTTTTCGAATATTTGATTTGGAATCTCCAGCAGTCATGATTGTGGGCTGTTCAATAATATGAAATCAAACTTAAACAAGTTATTTCATAAAAATAAATGAATTTTATTTCCCAAAAATACATGCATTACAATATCATTGTTTATGTTGAGAAATTAATTACCTGGTCACTTTTACAAGTAGTGTGACCAGTTTAATCATTAATATTTTACATCATAACAATATTTTTAGGAGTCTAGCATCCTCTGTAAATACTTAGTAACTCGCCTGCTGTGGCAACTTATGGCGATAAAAATTGAAAATAAATTAGTAAAAATACTATTAAAGTAGATATTGCTAAAACTATTACAATGTACTAAACCTACACGAAAAGATATCTGACATCTTGCTGGGTGTAAAGCCAAGTAATTGTTTCCTTACAGAAATGTTTGAGATTTGTTAAATTCTTGATATGAAGCGGAAGTTTATTAAAACATTTTGGGCCTAAATGCTGAAAAGAATGGCGGAAAATAGTTTTGTTGACTTTGGGTAATTTAAAATTTATTTGAATAACTTCTGGTACTGTAACATTATTTGGCACAATATTTTCTCTATTTCCACTCCTAATAAAAACAATCTAAGTACTTTGAAGATAAACAGATGTTGAATTGGTAAGATACACAAATCCTGATATAATGGAAAAGAACTAGTTCGTTTTAGGTTTTTTTTTCAAGACAATACGTAAAAAATAATTTTGAGTAGGCCTAGTTCTAATCTTATCTATTAGTGTTTTGAAAGTTCCTCTCCAGGAAGACAAAGCATAGGTATTGTAATTAATTGTGAGTTAATTAGAGCAAAATAAAGAGTTCTCAAAAGCGATGTATTACAAAAATTTCTCAAAAAATAAAATGTTCAAATCTGTAATCTAGTTTTGAATGTAAATCTAAAATGTGTGGTTGAAAAGTGAGCTTTTCGTCAATTAATATTCACAAATATCTTATCAAAACCTGTAAATCTTCAAAAATCTAGAATAGGCCTGCCTAAATTAATATAATTTTTCATTTTCCCATCATTAATTTTCATAAGCAAATTTCCTATGGAAAAGTGAGGTGTTCTGATGACCTGCATAGTTGAGCCTTGGACCATGATAGAAGTTCATAACTCAACCCCCTGAACACGTTTTGACGTGTCATTCAAAATTATTTATACAGCAGTATATATACATTATAAATGAATACCATAGTACCCTTGCATTATTTCATTTTATTTTAACACACAATGTTTCAGGGATTATCCCATTTTCAAGTGTGTACAAAAATGTAACCTCTAAATACAATTTACATAATCAATTTAATTTTTGGTTTAAGAAACATGTGTTGAATTCGTTATGCAGTGTGATAGAAATGATATATATATTAATATTATAGTTTCTTCAAATCTTCAATTTTTTCAAATATGGGGTTGATTTTGTCTAATTGCATTATGTTCAATATGTTTTCTGGTTCATGTTTGTAGTGTGAATATATTTCAAAATCTTCCAACACGTTCATCCCCACACAGCACACAAAGTATCAGTTACATATCAGAAACATTGCAACGTTGCAAAGACATAACATAACTAAAAAGTAACACAGATACATAACTGAAACATAACACTGCAATGTTTTTGAAATATTACAAAAACATAACATTGTTACGTAACTGAAACATAACACTGCAATGTTTTTGAAATATTACAAAAACATAACACTGTTACATAACTGAAACATGACACTGCAATGTTTTTGAAATATTACAAAAAACAAACACTGTTACATAACTGAAACATAACCTTGCAATGTTTTTGAAATATTACAAAAAACAAACACTGTTAAATAACTGATACATAACACTGCAATGTTTTTGAAATATTACAAAAAAACAAACACTGTTACATAACTGAAACATTGCAGTGCAAGGTATATGAAAAACTTTAATAAAATTTAAATCTGAAATATGACAATATGTTTTGAAACATCCCAAAAACCAAAAACACTGTTACAACATTAAGGCGATTATTATGCGTCAAAATCAAAATTAATATGTTTATTGTTACATATCTGAAAAATATAAGGGAAGAATTTAAGGATAAAAATTTCAAAAAAGAAGTGAATAAAATATTAAAAAGCAATAAAAACATGCAAATTCTCTTTTCTCCCTTTTTGGAGATATTTAAAATTTTCATGTTGTGTTTTAAGTATGTGTTCTGCAAATGAACAGTGAATGTTTTCCTTATAACCTTATTTAATATAATGTATTGTATGGCATACAAATATATTCATTTCTTGTGTTTTCATCTACTCTGGATAGTTGTGAGCGATGGTCTGTGGGTGTGGTGTTCTCTTGTGTGGTTTTACGTCCATACTAATGAATACTACACTCATTTCTCATTCATACTTGGCTTAAAATACCTACGGTACCTGGATAGTTTGTCATTTCAGTTAAAAGTATAAAGTAAAGTATAGTATAAATCATCAAAGATTAAGATCCTTTTCAATATTCTTTGGTCATACCAAAAGTCATACTATCCTTACAAAAGACGGTCTAACTGCTATTCTATCACAATCTAATCTATAACAGTAATTACTCCATTTTAATTAAAACAATGTATAACAAAAATAATAACATTATATGCAGTGTTTGTATTCAAAATATTGAAAAGTGAAAGGTAAGAAATAGGAATGTTATGGAAATGGCCATAATTCACTATAGAGCTCGTAGTCGCAGCCGTTCAGCGCAGTAAGTTTGAGTTTGAATTTGACTAGGAAAGGAAGTACAGTCTAGTCCAGTGTGTACAGGAAGTACAGTCCACGTTCTATAGTAGTTGTACCATTGATTATGAATAGAAGATTCTTCTATCATCTATGGTTTTACTTATGTCCACCAGGAGGCAGCGCAAACTGGAGTATAGTAGCATAGGGTAGTAACCGATATCCCATCAAAGCTAGGGACGTTGCGATACTACTGATACCAGCAAGTATCGATACTTTTCTTTCGATACTTGTGGTATCGGTATTGGTATTGAATGAAGCGATACTTTATCGGTATCGGAAGAAAATATGCAGTATCGGTATCGAAAAAGTAGTTCTAATTTATAATGTATAAATATATATGTTTCATTCAATTTAAAGGTTGCTTTCTTTCAGAACCTCATTTCAATTTGAATAAAATAGGGCTATTGAATTTAAACTTATTTCAATTTACCATTTATAGTAAATGGTTACGGAGTTTACTTATAAAGCAGTAACCATCATCTCTAACATGTCATTCTGCCTTCGCTTAGTTGATTCGTCATATTACCACCTACCTCCTACCATTTTCCAATTCGAATCGCTGTGCAGTAAGAGGTGCATTTTTCTGTTGTTTGCAATTGTTAGTGTTGTTATAGTTCTCAGTTTACTGTTCTATGAGGTTATCAGGTTCAATGTGTTTTAGTTTTACAGTGTAGGAATATATTTTTATAGATAATATTAATTAATATAATTATAGATTATTGCAATTATATATATTTGTAATGATAGATTAATTATTTAGATTTAAATGGCCAATTTGCTTAAAACTCATTATAAATGCATACATTTTCTTTCGATACCGTAATCATTCAATACTTACGGTATCGATACTTTTTATTCAATACTTTACTGGTAAGGATACCACAGATTCGATATGGTATCGATACCAAGTATCGGAAGATTGGAGGTATCGCAACGTCCCTAATCAAAGCTCGTCCCAATTCTAGAATCTAGGTTACAAACTCTTCGTAAGGCTATATCTACTTCTTCCATCATCTAATCCTCCTGGCAGAACATCCGATCTAGGGTCAGACAGACCCACGATCTAACCTATTTCCCACAGGGAAGTAAATATGATACGATACAAAAATTTCTTAGTTGGACTTTACAAAAGCTTATGAACAATAAAGGAAACAGCCTGTATTCCCGTTTTTACTATTACAACAGCAACCATTCCTAGAATAATAATTAATTATTACTTTTATCTCTTAATGTATGTTATTGATATTGATTAAGTGGAAAATTACTGCTTACATCATACATCATACTGGTCTACTGCTGGGGTTTCCAAATTCCAACTGTCATTGATATTTTTGAATTTGATAGTGATGACATAAACATAACCTTTCCTTAATTTTATCACAACACAATCACCTAAAATACTACAGAAAGTCACTGATTGTTAATTTTATTCAGTATTAATGGGTTACTTTTGTCATGCAGTTCACAGTGGTTTAATATTACTATTGCCTAGTTATTTTTACGAGCTTCATTACACATTTAATTAAAATAGGCAAGTATTTCAAACAAGGCAAGTGATTGTACTTAACATATTAGTCTTATTGCAGTTGGCATTATTTGGCATTAGTTGGCAACCACTAATTTTATTAGTGGTTTGCAGTAGCAACAGCACATTTTTAAATATATAGAAGATTTTAAGTCATGAATTGTTTATACATATAATGGGATAAAATTATCCATTGCATGTTTCAAAACCTTACATTACACACATTTATTGTTATTAATAACAAAAAATTATTGATTGTTTAATTTGATTGTCTGACACTTCCAATTCCATCTAACAGCTTGTTAACAAGAATAATAGCTAATCTGATACCAAGAGAATTGTGCAAGAGGCTTAGTTCTCTTGGGTGTCTTATTTTCCCTAGGAGCCAATTTACATTTACCATAACCTCAGATGTTTTTAAATAGGCTAACCCATCATTTTTTTACAGCACCCCCCTGGTCCCTTAGTTGTGGTTTTAAATGAGAAAGATAATGTTTGAAATAATTAATATAACAATCCCCCGCCACAAGACCTCTTAAAAAATCAAATTTTTCAATAATAATTCTCTCTAACTCCCCCTGAATTCCTCAGCTAACCCGCCGTCAGTACCATTCTTAGGCAGCGCCTAACTTAAGTCATTCTGATGATTTTTTTGTTTTTAGGAATAAACTTTTACACTCCAAGTATTCTCAAATAAGTTTACGAGACACCACTTTGACACTGCAACAGAATTATTATTGCACAGATCGTGATAGGGGGAGGGGTAAAGTGTGCTATGTCAGGGATGTTAAAGGCTCCGCCTCACACGATACTGATGGCGTTTGCAGTCAGTGCAAATGCATTCTAACGTTGATATCTTTGGCATGACACTATTTTATATTCTATGAAATTGGAGGTTTTAGTGACTTATATAGCTTCAAATGTAAGTGAAAGTATTCTTTTGATCTGGATAAATTTGGAAGATAAAGAGAATGGGTTATCTACTAATAATTATGAAATGATATTAACAATATTATTATGTTATATTATTGACATTAATATTATTATGTTATTGATATTAATATTACTAAGTTATATTATTGATATTAATATTATTAATAATATTATATTGATGTTGACAAGATTTTGGATATAGCCTATAGGATGTGTCAAGTAAATATAGGGATGAGCGGACAGACACAGTACTGAAAAAAATTAATTAATAATTCCGGGATCCAAATCAGGGCCACTTCTGACTCAGTCTACTACTTTACCAACAGCACTATTAACTAATCTATGTTGTATTTCAATTAATAATCATTTGTTTTTATTTGATTTGGTTGATAAGAAATTAATTGAATAGCTAGTCCAATCAGAAACATGGGGACTGGGTTCAGAATCAAACTGTTTCTCTTATATTATGAGGTGAGTATATTACCAAGCTACCGGAGCCATTGATAAATTAACACGTTCACTGCGGCCACTCGGATCCGAGTGGGAACATTTAGGTTAAAATCAAGATGGTGGATCTGGTGATGTAGATGTGCTGCCACATGTTGGGATCTGAGAGAACTAAGACCAGCTTTGTTATAACCCAGTATCTATTTCTGTATGGGTCACTTGGAATTTTCCTATTGGTTGATTTTAAACTACACTGGCTGCTCCTCGCAAGGAACGGGGGTTTCGGGTGCCGCAGCATGTGTTAATAACTTCCATAAAACACAATAATCATAATTTGAGACTTCAGGTTATATAGTTTTGCCAACTACCAGTTTTTGTTTTAGAGTGCGAGCTAAAGTAGTTTTGGAAAGCAGGGTTGCAACAATATATATTGCTTATTATGGCTGCACAGCCAAATCTGGAGAATTTGTGTTTAGGTCATGGATCAGTCATTCGCTATATTACTGTAGACTTATTAGATTGTTTTATTACTTTCTAACCATAGTGCCACTGAAACACATTTACAATATGTGTAGAAGACCCACAGTATACTTTCAATAAATTTTAGTCTTCAAAGCTTTATTTCCAAAACAAAAAGATAGAATAGATAATCCTTGAGAAATGAATACCTCGATCGTTGACCAGCTAGCTGGATAGGTGTAATCAATATTGATAAAAATTATTCTATAAAAGTATTCTCTCCCTCTCATAAAAATGCCGTTGGCGTTGATATACCCCAAAAATTACTTGTTTTTTAATAATGAGCTATAGGTAGTTTATTCACTTAACATCAACTTAATGTTGTTTTACAATTCTGTGAGCATTTGAATAGATAGAATGCTAGGTATCTAGATTTTAGATACCTAGCATTTTGTTTGGCCAAGGCTGTTATTGTTCATTATGTTAATTAATTTAACTCCCACAGAAACTCCATTGTTTTTCTAGGTGAAATTACAATGTTGCAAAAATATTTTATAATTGGGCTATTGCTGGCTGGATTGCTTTTAGTCAATAGTCATTCACAATATCAAATAGTGAATAAACCACTTTTGAGAAGCAGAGAATATTTTCAGCCTTTACCACCACCGAAGAATGAAACAGCAAGAATGGCTCGATACATTGTTCACTACTCAGGTAAAACCGAAATCAAGCTTAATAACTTTAACTTAATTATTTTTTCTGGAAATGATACCTTAAAATATAAATTAGTTAATGAATTACCAATTTTTGTCAAATTTCTTTATGTATAACAAAGCTTATTATTAATCCAACAATTGGATTTGAATGAAATGATAACCAAGCAGAACAAGTTAATGAAGAAAAGAAAAATACGTTTGGAAAAACAATTGTTTATTGTTACGTTAAATCTAATACAATGCAAAGACTGCAAATTATCTATTAGATAAGAAGACAAAGTAGGGCCTAAAATTTTGTAGGTCAGTTGTCAAGTAAAATATGAATTGCAAAAAAATATTTAGCTTTGTATAAAATTGCTGTTCAGTTAATGTGTTACGGTGAATAAATTGTTTTTGAAGTTTTGTTTTATGTTACTGTACTTGTTCTTTATTATTACTAGTACTTTTGCGGATTATCTATGATTTTCACCATCCATAGCTTACCGAGATTCGTTACCCACTCCAGTCAACAATGGTTACTGTCGTCGTCGTCTTCTTACAAGAATTAGGCAAGAATACCTGTTCCGACTTCAAACAGCACTATGTTTCAAACATTTGTTCATTATTGAAAATCACTATTATTTAATTACATCTATTGCCATCTTTTTCTTGGTCTGCCAATATCTCTTTTTCCTTCTGAGTAAATTTCTATTTACTCTATTTATTATCTATCTATTTATTCTATTTTCAGTAACAATGGTTACTGAAATAGACAATAGACAATTCTCTTTATTCGTACTTTCATTAAAAAATACAATGGTGCCATTATAAATAAATAAATTAATTAATCTTGCTTTACATGTTTCAACATAGCCAGTCTCTGAGGTGCATCTTCAAACTGTTTCCTGTCATGTTCTTTAAGTCTTGTGGGAGTGAGTTGATGATTTTTCGGCTAATGTAAGAGGGTTTCCTGCTGTACTGTGTTGTATGGTGAATGGGTAGGTTGAAGTCTGCTGCCCTTCTGGTGTTTTCTGAATGAAAATTCCCATTTCTAGGTAAGTCCAAGTTTGGTGTATATGACAACTGCATGGATGAAAAGCCCTGTGACTATTAGTAGCTGTAGATATTTAAAAGCTTCTCTGCAGCTATCTCTAGGACCAAGGTCAGAGAGTGCCCTAACAGCTTTTTTCTGGATTCTGTATTCAGATGTTCCTCCCCAAACAATTAATCCATATCTGATTTGTGACTCTACTAGTGCATAGGACACTGTTTTAGCTATTTCAACACCTCCTATCCATTTCATTCTTTTCACTGTATATATTCCAGATGAAATTTAGCCAGATTATGTATATGATCTGTCCAGGATATTTCGGTATCAATTATTGTTAATCCCAATAGTTTTGATTTTCTTTCAGTCAAAATATCAGGAATTTCTTGAATTTGTTCGTGTCTTCTGCTAAAATTTATCTGTGTGGTTTTGGATGGATTTATAGCCAGGTCGTTTTGCAGGGAGTATTGAAGAGCTTTAATTATTGATATTTGGATGTCTGAGTGTAATTGTTGAGCGGTATCGTCTGCAAAAAGAAGGGTTTTATCATCTGCATAATATATTATGGTTTGGGGAGACGCTGGGGAGATCATTCGTGAAGAGGATGAATAAAAAGGGACCCAAGACTGATCCTTGTGGTACACCTCTGCTTACTGTAGAGTGCTTTGATCTATATACACATTTCCTCCCATTATCATTTTGTTGAATTTCAACAATTTGACTCCATTCTTTCAAATAGATGGCCACCTAGTCTTTTGCCAAGCCTTCTATTCCTAGTGATGACAGTTTAGTCATGATGAGATCATAGCCTAAGCAGTCGAAAGCTTTGCTATAATCTAATAAGACAGCATTATGCCTTAAATCTGGCATTATGTAAAAAATTCTGGCTGCTAGGTTTGGGAGGTAGTCAGTTTGTTGCAACTTTGTCTACCTCATCTAAAAAGGCCCTTAGGAAAAAATGTTTAATGTTTAAAGCTAGGTTTTTTAATTAGCCCCTACTTGGAGCATTCAAATTAATTTTGGAACTGTGTATAAATCCAGTGACCACTTGAACTTTAACGATAATGGTTCTCATGTTATGTTTGACATGGATGATCTTGCTTGATTTGTCTTAATTTTCATAGTAAACATGTTCAATTTTCAGACTGGTGTGCATTGGCACATATATCTCACCACTCTAACACTACAGGATTCCCTGTGGCACGAGTCTACTCAACTGCAGATGGATTTTTCAACTCAACAACTGGAATACCTTATTTTTATATCAGCAAAATGGATGCCCATATCAACGACTTAGTTGTAAGTGGTAAACTAATCTAAATTCCATAAACCTTTGAAAACTGACACTTGATATTTCCATACTCAATATTCTTTGGCTCGGGATGAGCTAGGTTGATTTTCACAAAAATCGCCAGTGGTTGCCGCTCTGAACAAGACTTGTTCTTTTGGTTTTCAAAGAATATCCCTGAAAAGCCTTTTTTAGATATAGGACCAATAAATCTGAAGGTTGAGTTGGAAATGAGTTTAGAAAGATTGATAAAAGATATAAGTGAAAGAAGTTTAGTAAATTATTTAAATGTTGGTCTTTAAATTTTAATTAAGGTAGTAAAATGGTGATTGAAATTCATCCTCTTAACCAAGACTTCATATACCCTACCCCATATAGTTTAACATTTTGATACATCAATACCCCTGAAGTCCATTACGTGTAAAATTTTACTCTATTTCCAAAATTATCCATTTATGATCAGTTGATTTTCCTCAAAGATTTCCTCATGATGACTTAGATGAAAGGATTAGAAGAGAAATTCTTATTCAAAATTTGGTAAAATTAAAGTAATTAATTAATGTAGAAATTAAATTAAGAAACCTAGATTTAATTTAGCTTTCAACAAACCTGATAACAAAATTGTTTATTTTGACAATAATTTGTTTTTAAGGAGCTTGCATAAAAGTCTTTTCTCAAAGACTTTTATGCAAGCTTTTTAAAAATGGAGCTCTAAATAATGGTTTTAGGTCTAAATGGAATGGATTTTAATTTAATGACTTCAGTAGACCCAAGGTAACTAGACCAGAGAAGTATGGGCCACAAACAAATTACCCACCAAACATGTGGTAGTTGTTGGCCAGTGACGTAATTGTTTATTTACATAAATAACAGTAGAATGTTTATTTTCAAATTTGGTCAGCTTCTAATAGGTGCACCAGTTTAAAATTCTAACCGTTTGTTAAACCCTTTCAGTGCCAACGATCCCGTATCACGGACGTCCAAAATAGCAAAACGTGCAAGAAAACCCCAGCGTCATCGTATATATACGGACGTCAAAAAAAATTAATTTAAAAAAAAAAAAATTTTTTTTTCTAAATATTTTTTTTTTATTCTTTTTTTTTTTCAAAAAATTTTATATTTGAGGGTTTAGGATATAAAGAGTGTGAACACGGTAACTCTCGTAAAAATGGTCCGATCGAGACCAAATTTGGTAGAGACGTGTATTCCTACATTTGCTCAGACAGGTTCGTAAACCAGACATATTGATCAATGTGAACGGGTAGTTTGGGGGGGGTTTGTACTCAAAACATTAGGTTTTTTGCGTTTTTCATATATAATTGAAAAAATGTTTAAATTTTATCTTTCGTTATTAGAATCAGCTAAAAAACTACACAATTTAGATCCTGAAAGTTTATCTCCAACGGTTACTGAGATATTAAAAAATCTAAACGAAGTACGTTGTATTTTGGGGCTCCAATGTTAATCTTCTGGACGGTAAGGAAAAATCAATATTTCCCATATCAATCAATATTTTTTTATTAAACTTGGTATTTACCTTCACGTGGTTGAGATCTATCCATTTATGCTTAAAAACCATAGTTTATGTGTTTATCATGGCAGCAAACCTGCATACTCCTTTCCCATGTTAATCATATAGGGAATAGACAAACTCCTTTATTTATGGACAGATGTTGATGAAAGTTGGTATAAATGTTAAAAATAAAAATGGTTTATGGTAGAAATGCTCCTTCATTCGCAAGAAGCTCCGCTACTTTGTTCCCCTTAATACCTTAACAGCCTGGGACCCAGCAGAGGGTTCCAAGGGCCGAGACTTTATTGCGTCAATTCCACATGATCTTATAGGTACAGGATCAGTAGTTACAGTTACAGTGATCTTGGAGGTAAAGGAGTTCTATGAGTGTGGCTTGACTGTCTGAACCCCATTTGAGATTGTACAGAGCACACTCCATAATTGCTGACACCTCAGCCTGGGAACACTGTGGGAAACAACCCCATGGGAACCCGAATATGTACTTCATCCTTTAACCCATAGATTCCAGCACCCATACCCTTGGAGCCATCCGTATACCATTCTGACTCACAGGGTTCAAGAGGTCTGCCACCCTCTCCCCAATCCGCTCTAGAGGGAGTAATTACAGAGAAGGACTTACCGAAGGAGTATCTAATATGTAAATGGTTGGAAGGCATAATGAGTACTTCACCTCAAACCATATGAACAATCCTGGAATGTCCAATAGAGGGTATGTTAGAGGTTGTCCAGAGCTCCTCACATTGGAGGCATAACACACACATCCTTGCTGTTGCCATGATGAAAACGTCAATTGGCAGGATGTTGAAAAGAGAGTCCTGAACGGGTGCTTGGGCAATGAGAGCATAAGACTTGCTAGCCAATGTATCCCTGCTAGTCTTTACACCACATTTCCTGAGCTCATCTTCGGCCACAAGACAGTTGATTCATAGGCAATGCCTGGTCTCACCTCAGAGACATACAGCCAGTGCTCAAGCCTTGGCTGCAGCCCCCAGAGTGACCCCACCGTACACCTACAGACCATGAGCAACCACTTACCCCGGCAAATCACCCTTTGTAGTGATGTGGTTCCCGCTGAAGTGTAAACATAAACATTTTTGTACCAATGATGTCATCTGTTTTGTTTATGCGACCCATACTTTGCTGTCTTTCTAGTTACCTCGAGTAGACTTACAAACACCACTAAAAAATAAAGAGTGAAAAAAAAATTTTTCTAACTAGGCTAATTAGCTTAATGGAAATGTTGGGTAAAAATCCTATATTTCCTGGAGTGAAGTTATGTTGATTTTAAATTAATTTTTGTGGACCGTTACAGTTCCTGTATCTTATGAGATTATTTACACTCAATTGCTTGGGTGGGTCTCAAATAACGATTCATAGAACAAATCTGAAGACAGTATTAATTTAATATTTTTAAAACCAGGTTTAGGTTATCCTAATATAAGTGAAACTTTCATGGACTCTTATACCAGTATTTCTTATGACCTAAAAGTGGATTTAGACCTTGGTGACTATTATTTTGGTTAAAATTAATGGGAAAATAATTAAAAACTTTAGGTAATGCCTAATTTTTGTCTTGGGAACTTTAACAATATGAAATTATAAAAACACATCAAAGATAAAACCCTTATTTCAGGATTAGAGTGCCTTATGATTTGTGCCAGGAGAAAAACTTAAGACATAAGAGAAATATAAATTAAGAGTGCCAAAAGAGCAGCTTTCCTACTGGCAAAGACCCTGATTGTATACTAGAAACAATTATTGCTAAGCAAATAAACAAAGGCAGCTGAGTCCAGTTTTAAATCACAACTAAATGTTCACAATAGCTTGCTAAGGGTTGAATTGGCAACAATCACATTACCTAGATAATTTTCTAAAAGTTGTAGTAATTATCACTTACATTTGAATGAGGCAGACCGATGGACGGTGCTCAGTGACAATGTCGCTGGCCGAAGGAGACTACTGTCGCAATGAGAGTCTTGACCCTGAGGATCCACGCTGTGCCCAGGTCATCCTCACAGGCAGATTTGTCTTTGTAAGTTCCATCTTATTGTATTACTTTCTCCCCTTATACGTAGTATATGGAGAAAGTATTGTTTTCGTCAAAATTTTCAAATTTGAGTTGAGGGTGGATATATCCGTTTTGGGGTCCCCTGAATCCAAAAAAGTGAGTTTTGACGTGATGTCTGTCCGTCCGTGTGTCCGTGTGTGTGTGTCTGGATGTGTACAGTGCCACAGCCTACCCCGTTGGTCCGATTTAGATGAAATTTGGCATGTATGTATACATTCACGGTATCTCCAGGCGTTTTTTTCATTTTTTTGAATTTTTGATTTTTAAGGGTAGTTCACCCCTAAAAACCCTTAAAAAACGTGAAAAATCCAAATTTCTCAAAAACGGCTCTAACGATTTTTATTAAGATTTGACATATTATAGTGTACAGAGTACTAAATAATTTGACACTACCCGCATATCTGTAAAAATGACGGTTCAAAAGTTATGGGCTTTTAAATGTCTAAAAAATCAAATTTTTAAATTTTCAGCGAAAACAATAAAAGTAAAGTATAACTTGACTGGCACCATTAAAACCAGCTTAAAAAACTAAACAAATTAGTATTTTGAATTATTTGTCTACGACTAACGGTTCCAGAGAAAAGTTAAATTTACTGTCTACGATAAACGCAGTACGTTGTCTGAAAGCGCCCAATGTTATTCTTATGGAGAATATGAAAAAATCAATTTCTTCCTTACTTTCCAACCGTTTTCCATGAAACTTGGTATGAAGCGTAAGGTCAAATCACCGAACAAAACCAGCTCAAAAAAGCTTGGTGTTACGGGGGGGGGGTTGTCCCCCCCATACAATTTGAACAATTAATTTAACTTTGTCTCTTGTGTTTTTATTTTTAGAAATTGGATGATTATTTTTGAAACAATAAATTATTAAATGATATTTAGATTAACTTTGTAGAACATGATAGTTTTATTACAGATTGTCTTTTTTTAATTTACTTAAGGGAGAAAGTATGTGTCAGTTCACTGGTACCGTTTATTTAAGTAGTAGATAGTTTGTTTGGCTGGTATTTGTTTTTAATTACATTAGCCAAAGAAATTTATTTAAAAAAATATTGTTATTTATCACAAACATTATTAGTCCTGAATTCTAAAAAAATATCAGCCATTATTAAACCAACTGATTGTACATTACATAAGTTAATGGTAAAAGTTATTTTAATTTATTTTAAGGTTTCTGAAAATTTATCAAGGTTTGAAATAACTGTAATAGGCTTAAGCATAGGCATTAGTCATGAACATACTTCACATAGAAACACCTTCTTAAGTTGGCCCCTATAAAATACCAAGCTCTTTTTGAAAAAAAATGTGGTTTTAGTTTATTAAATAGAATAAATAGATATAAATATATAGAATAAATAGAAATAGAGTAGAACTCTTATTATCTGAACACCAATTATTTGAATAGATTTTTGGGAAATAGAATGGGCAGAAATGCAAGGACGAGTACTACATCACACGACAATGCGTCGAAATAGTGACGAAGTGTGTTGAGACAACAATAGAAGGTAGTTTCATATTCATTTAAGACTGATCCAACTTGGTGGGTATTTTAAGGTGAATTTGAATACAGTAGAACTCCAATTATCCGAACTCCGACTATCCGAATCGCCGATTATCCGAATCACTTTCAGAAAAAAAATTTGTCCAAAAAAGTCTAAGTGTTCCCCCCGCGAAGCCAGTGTTAGCATGTAAAATGTAAGTACATTTTATTTATATCTAAAACATGTGAAAATATCATGTTTCTTACATTTAATTCAATAAAAAAATAGTGCAATATCAAAATGTAGCTTTTTTCTCTCTAATGTCAATTAAAAAAAAAACTCCAATTATCCGAATATTTGATTATCCGAATGGGTCCCGGTCCCCATTAATTCGGATAGTTGGAGTTCTACTGTATATTATTGTGGTTGTCATAATCTATAGACCTAAAACCTTATTATTGTTTTATGGTCATGAGATGCCAAAAGTATTGTACTGTATATTTCCTTCTGTTAATTTAGCTTGATCCAGGCAGTAAGGAGTGGCAGAAGGGCCAAGCCTACTTGTTCCAACGGCATCCTGTTATGAGCTCTTGGCCTGAAGGTAAGACTAGGGTTACCAACAGTTTGTTGAAGAATTGGGCCATGGAAAATTATTTAATATGCTAACTTATTATTTTTGTCAATAGTATGATATGAAATGATTAATAAATTATTATCGTCATAATAGTGATGATGGGTTAATAATGTATGCAAACTCAGATATTATATTTTTAATTTCCGAATGATGCAGCTTTTGAACTAAATTTGTATTTTTTAATTTTAACTATGCAGTATGTAGCACTGTATAATCAGTGATCTCGTGCTGCTGATTAAAGTGTTATAATTCAAATTACATTGCTTCATTTTTCCCCCATCAGGTACTTCAGATTAGCCGGTCATTTGGATTACAGGGGTTCGGATTACTGGGACTCTGCTGTAAATCACTTTGTACTCATCAGAAAATTGTATTAAGTTTAGTTTCCTAACTCTTAGTTTATCTGCTAAAAATTAAAAGGGACTAAATTTAGTGAGAATTTTTAAGCACACAAAGCCACTTTAAAAGCTATACACATAAACTTAATAGCTGCAGATGAATTCTTCAAACTTAGAGAAATTCTGAAAAACTACTGATCACATTACATTATTGTCTATTATTGTTGTATGCTTGAGGCTGTTGCATTTATTTCAGGCGGGTAAGCTATGCAATCGATGTTAAAAATATCATGGATCGATACAAGTTTTTCGTTTGTAAAAATATAAATAATTTGTATTTGTAAATATAAATTTTTGCAGGTCATAAGTGGCAGGTTGGTAAGCTGAAGATCAGCCATATCCAAGTGGCCGACAACTTTGGTGGCAGTGCTTATCCATCCGTTGAAGAGTATTTTAATGCTCAACCACAGCTCTACGAATAACCAATCAGATCTTTCAGTACATTTATCAATCTAGTGAAATAGTTATGGTAATGAAATTAAGAGTAGAAATATCTGATAATGTTTTTACTTGATCACTCATCTTGTAAAAATAATGTTTAAGGGTGATATATCTGGATTACATTTATGATAGTGATTTGCTGTGATAGTAAACTAGACCTTTTACTTTCTCCCCTTATACATAGTATATGGAGAAAGTATTGTTTTCGTCAAAATTTTCGAATTTGAGTTGAGGGTGGATATATCCGTTTTGGGGTCCCCTGAATCCAAAAAAGTGGGTTTTGGCGTGATGTCTGTCCGTCCGTGTGTCTGTCTGTGTGTGTATCTGGATGTGTACAGTGCCACAGCCTACCCCGTTTGTCCGATTTAGATGAAATTTGGCATGTATATATATAGTCACCGTTTCTCAAGGCGTTTTTTTCATTTTTTTGAATTTTTTATTTTTAAGGGTAGTTCACCCCTAAAAACCCTTAAAAAACGTGAAAAATCCAATTTTCTCAAAAACGGCTCTAACGATTTTGATTAAAATTTAATAGTTTATAGTGCATAGAGCACTAAATAATTTGACACCACCCGCATGTCTGTAAAAATGACGGTTCAAAAGTTATGGGCTTTTAAATGTCAAAAAAATCAAATTTTTAAATTTTCAGCGAAAACAATTAAAGTAAAGCATAACTTGACTGGTACCATTGAAACCAGCTTAAAAAACTAAACAAATTAGTATTTTGAATTATTTGTCTACGACTAACGGTTCCAGAGAAAAGTTAAATTTACTGTCCACGATAAACGCAGTACGTTGTCTGAAAGCGCCCAATGTTATTCTTATGGAAAATATAAAAAAATCAATTTCTTCCTTACTTTCCACCCGTTTTCCATGAAACTTGGTATGAAGAGTAAGGTCAAATCACCGAACAAAACCAGCTCAAAAAAGCTTGGTACGACCGGGGGAGGGGGGGGGTTCCCCCATACAATTTGAACAATAAATTATTAAATGATATTTAGAATTACTTTGTAGAACATGATAGTTTTATTACAGATTGTCTTTTTTAAATTTACTTAAGGGAGAAAGTATGTGTCAGTCCACTGGTACCGTTTATTTATTTGTTGAAATTGATCAATTTTTTTCCCACATTACACTTAAGCCTTTACTACACATTTCAGGCTGATTTTGTGAATCAGCTGGTTACCATTTAACCCATTCCTGTCTAATGACGTACACTGCACGTCCGCGTACTTCGCTAGACAGATGTCTAATGACGTGCGCTGTGCATCTCGCGGGGCGGTAATGAGCAAAAAATGTGCGTTGCCTGCTTATATTCCGACGTAGTTCTTGTTTCCCCCGTTAGGTGTTTTAGTTCATTTCTAATCTGATAGATCGTGTTGGCGTCAACTTTAATCATCGTATTTAGAGTCAAATGTTCCGTATTGACAGTAAATTATTTTCTTGTTCGTACAATTAGTTCAGCGATTGTATTTATTGATGATAATACAGTAATAATAATTATTATTAAAAGATTTATCATTAACTATTTTACTACAGGAAACTAGGGGAATCATTTGAAAATAAAATAAGATTTGATGAAACAACAGTATCTACTTGTTTTTAAGTCTACAGCTTGGAACTGGTGAAAAAGTACAGTAATAATTTTTTAGCGAATTTCCCATAGGGAAGAAGCTATTACCGTAGGTCTCATGGTAAGACTTAAGGACACACTTATATTATTATTATTATTTTCGATAATTCCCCTTTAGGAGAGCGTAAAAACACAATCAACTATCATGGTCCCTTTTTCTTTATTTTCCTTCTTTCTTCCCAAAAACCTCTAATGTATTCACTGTGTTCTCTCTTCATTCCTCCTGTCCACTTCTTTCCAATTATTTTCTTTCTAGGTGTCTCTGTGATCTTCTGTTTTCTGATTTTTTCTCTGTACTCGCTCCTGTTTAATATATCTTCTTCAGAGATGCTCAGCTTTACAAGATATTCCATGGTTTCCTTCATCCAAGGAGTTTTCATTTTACTGTTCTTCACTATATTAAATATTTTCTTGGTGAGTCTGCCGTCGTTCATCCTAAAAATGTGCCCATAAAATCTTGCTCGCCTTTTCCTAAAGTTGTCTGTAATGGTGTCCGTCTGCTTGTATAACTCTACTGTAGGTCTCTTTCTCCATATTCCTTCTATGTGGACTGGCCCATAGATTTTCCTTAATATTTTTCTTAATAGGATAATCTTAATCTGATTAGGATATAAAATTTATATACATATATATATATATATATATGTGTCTGTGAACACGATAACTCTCGTTAAAATGGTCCGATCAAGACCAAATTTGGTAGAGACGTGTATTCCTACCAATGCTCGGACGAGTTCGTAAACCAGACATATCGGTCAATGGGAAAGGGTAGTTTGAGGGGGTTTTGTACCCCAAAATGGAGTTCTTTGCTTTTTTCACATGTACTTTTTAAAGATTTCTAATTTGGTATTTCACCATTGGAATCAGCTTAAAAAACTACACAATTAAGTTCCTTAAAGTTTTTCTCTATCTCCAACGGTTACCGAGATATTAAAAAATCTAAACACAGTACGTTGTATTGTGGGGCTTCAATGTTAATCTTATGGAGGATAGGGAAAAATTAATATTTCCCATATTAATCAATATTTTTGGATAAAACTTGATATTTAGCTTCAAGTGGTTGAGATCTATCCGTTTATGCTAAAAAATCATAGTTTATGTGTTTATCATAGCAGCAAACCTGTATACTCTTTTCCTATGTTAATCATATAGGGAATAGGCAAACTCCTTTATTTATGGACAGATGTTGATGAAAGTTGGTATAAATGTTAAGATAAAAATTATTTATGGTAGAAATGAGTGAAATGACTACTTTCAGTGTTCCTCACAGCAGCTAACCTGCACACTCTTTCCCATGTTAATCATATGGAGAATAGGCAAATATTTCTCATGTTTATGGACAGATTTTTATAAAACTTATCATATATTATTGATTTGGAAATTCGCTGAGTACGCAGGTCTGCTGTCACGGGGGTATTTTCTTGCTAAAAGTGATTGTATACACGTTAAAGGGTATAAGGAACAGGGCAAAGAAATCAAAACATATAATTCATGAAGTTGCTGTTCATTCTTTCACGCTAATAGTGACGCACAGTCATATTGAACAAGGCTTGATTTTCGTTCAGACCGTAGGTTCTCAGTCGTCGACTGTTCTGCCCGACGGGAATGGGTTAAGGACAACTTCCACAACACAAACACTGAAGTATACTATTGAGCAACCTAACTATGGATTGGTAGATATGGATAGGTCAGGTGGAGAAGGTTCAGCGTCGCTTTTACCTTTGGGCAGAAAATAGCTTTAGACAAAGGGAGTAAGAGCTATTTCCCCATAGATTTAAACTTTTGTTACCTTCAGAATATTGCCACCCATCACTTAGCCTATCCTCACCTTCTGTGGCTTTGTGTTTAATAATTGGTGTAGTTCATTATAACAATACAGGTAGAATCTGCTTTGACTCATTACAACTTCCTTATACTGAATCTGGTTTCTAGGTTTCTGGTTCAGCTAGAATCCCACTGTGTATTTGATTGATAAGGTGTTACTTGTGTCTGATAGAACTTTTTGGGAAAACACTCAAACTTTCACAAAATGTCCTTTGGGGCAAAACATCACTTAATAATGTGTTTAACCCGAAAAATGATTCCCAGTTTTACGCTGAACACGGAATAAAGGTAGACACAATTGTTGCACAAAATGTCAAAATGTGGGGGGATCAGTTTAGGGTTTTATTTGTTGTTTTCTTGGCTGAGCTTTAATCGGTGATTTAGCCCCAATGGATATGGTTTGCGATGGATGTGCAGTGTTGCTCTCAAGAAATTGAAATTATCGTATAATTAAAATCACCTCAGGCAGAAAAAGTGTCTTTCAAGTAACTATTTTCAATATTCTCTTTAAACATCTCTTTTATAGATATAAAATCTGTAATCTTTCTATATAATGAGTTTTACTCAAAAGAATTTTAAATAATCAATATGACTTCACATAGGAAACCTATCTTTCAAAAAACTATTTCCAACTGTCATAAACATTTCTTTTTTGTGTGACCCCTACTTCGCTAAAAAGCGAAGTAACAGTTCAATATAAATCTAGGGTTGCCGCATAGCTCAAAAGATGGTTCAAATTTACTCCAGAGGTCGACTAAGATTTAATTTTTGACTTCACAGGTACGGACACAAAGACAACAGTCTTGGGAGTTGTCTTTCAGTCTCCGTGACGAGCGGACGTGTTTGGTTTCTTTTGAGTGTAATGGTTAGTGAATGTTTGTAAGTTTTTTGACTGCTTTAAACTTTTATGTTTTCAGCTTTATACCGGTTTGGTCTGGATCAGATTCCAGATCCCGAAACGTCGTGAAACTTTGTTTTACATAAAATCGTGATGGAAAATGTCCGCAGTAAAAATCTAAATAATATCAATCCACCATCATAATGGCATACCTAAGGAACCTACAGTTTAATGTAGAATTTGATCCACTGCCTCTAAATTATAAACTGGTCTAATTATGAGGATGGTTTTTGCGAATTAACGTAATATTCAATAGTATGGACATTAATCCACACAAGAGAACATTACACCCACCGTCCATCGCTCACAACTATCCACAATTTGTGACCTCAAAGTCAGCCAGATTACCTGGCTTAAGATTGACCTGATGAAACTGGCTGTTTTGTTCAGTGGTTTCACATAGGATTAATCTTGAGCAAAAACTAAACAAAATGTTGTATTTACCACTTGACCATGCTGTCTTTTTTCATTGAGCTATTCATTAATGATCTTAGCCAATGGATAAGCTGATCTTTCTCGGTAACAAAACAACTGACAAGTGACTATGTGATTCACTCCACTACCCTCATCTCTCATATTCACCTCAAAATACTCATCAGACACTCTCATCTATGAATAATCACTCAATCTACCTTCGAATATGAATATGGTAACAATTTTAAAGTAAGCCAACAAAAATAATACCACAATAAAAGATGTTATATTCATTGAAAAAATGACAGCTTACATTACTTGATTGCCATGACTGATGTGAGTTTTTACTGTACATGGTACATAATTAATTGTACTAACAAAATTTGTGTTAACTTGAATTTTTTCATTGAGCATTCATTAAAACTCCAATTTAATACCCGACTAACAAAACTAATATATGTTTTCACTACGCCCTCACTCATATTCATAAAATAAACATCAAGTGACTGGTTTCATCTAGAAATGTGTATCTTATCTTTCAACTGCTTTTCCACCTTCGAATATGAACATAACAATTTTAAGTAATACAACTAGAAGTACCACAAAATCAAAGTGTCCTATTTTCAATGACATATGACAGCTTACATTACTGATTGCCTTCTTTGATCATACTTAAAAACTTGTTAATTTTATAAAGTTAAACTATTTTAAATTTGTTAACTTGTACTATTGAGAGCGTTTCACAAACCCGAGTTTTCACTACGCCGACTAAGGCTAAAAATCTAATAAATATCGAAATTTCACTACGCCGAGGTTTCACAAAACCGAGTACGTTATAAAATTCAATTTCACTAAATTAAATTACCGTTTAATACTAGAATGTAGCGTGCATTTTTTTCAGGCACTCGCTTTTTTGAACATAACGCGTGACATAATAAACAACAAATTCAAATGACAATCAAATCACTGCTTTGAGCATACAAATCACTATCTCCAGAAAATTTTCTTTCATCAATAACTTATAACTTGTTTTTTAATTAATTACTTCTTGATTAGCATTATTTGTGGTGGTTTTACTATAGAATGAAGTAAAAACTCACGTCTTCCAACACAACTTAATATTTTGTTTGTATATATTTACCGTTGTATATAATTACAATATAAGTGTAAATATTACGTAGTGTTGGAAGATGTGAGTTTTACTTCATCCTATGGCTTTTTTGTGATAAGCTATATTTAACATAGGAAAGATAAAATTGAACTGTTCTGAATAAATTATTCCTTAGATTGTTTTGCTTTAAAACATTTAGTTTTTAATGGTGGGTAGTAGCCTGACTTGTTACTATCAAAACGTTAGAGGTTTGAGAAGTAAAACACATTTATTTTATAGTAATCTGGTATCTTGTTCCTATGATGTAATAGTTCTTACCGAAACCTGGCTCAAACCATCAATATTCACTTCAGAACTTTTTACAGACGACTATAATATATTTAGAAAAGATAAGATTTACAATGCAAATGTGGACAGAGGTGGGGGTATTTTAATTGCTGTAAAAAATAATATGCTTTGTCATAGATGTCTTAATATTGAATTGGGTAACGAAAGCCTATGGGTTAAAATTACAGATAGTAATAGAATGCAATTTTTTGTTGGAGCAGTATATTTTCCACCATCTAGTAATGTGGAGTTATATTTAGATTTCTACAATAGCATTAATTCTATCAATGTACAGAACAATCAAATAATTTTGCTAGGGGATTTTAATCTACCTGTTTTTGGTGTAAATGATGATTTAAGTAAAGGAAATTCACACCGTAAAGAACTTAACAATTTTATTAATCTATTTAATTTTTCAACAAATAATAATGTGTTAAATTTTCAAGGTGAAACACTTGACTTAGTGCTATCAAATATTAACAGTGTAATTGTAGATGGGAATATTGATCCTTTAGTTCCAGTGGACGCTTATCATCCGGTGCTGGAGATCAAGGTCGACCTGTCGCGGCCGTTATCTTATCGTCTGTCACACGGCGATGAGTCATTCTATTCCTTCAGTAAAACTGACTTCCTACTTTTATATAATCGTTTTTTGAACATTAATTGGGATCAAATTTATTCCACTCACAATGTTAATGAAGCTGTTTCTCATTTTTACGAAAATATATACAAAATCCTTAATGAATTATGTTACAAAACGTCACATCGCAAGTCTCGTTTTCCTGTGTGGTTCACTTCCAGTATAATTAAGGATATAAAATTAAAACAGAAATTGCGCAAAAAATATCACCGGACAAAAGATCAAGTTGATTATGTACGTTTTTCCGAAATTAGGGCAAAATTAAAAAGAGATTTATAACATGAACATGATTCGTATTTGTTATCTTGCGAGAATGAAATTAGGGTGAATAGTGTGAAATTTTGGAAGTTTATCAAACACAAAAAACAGAATAACAAAAGAGCTACATCCATGATGATGGATGGAATTGAGTTATGTAATGGCGCCGACATATCAAATGCATTTGCCGAATATTTCAATTCTGTATACACTCAGTACGTCGGGGCCGCTCCCACCGCGGTGGCGGCAGAGGCCGGGCCTTCCCTCCTGGGCGTCCAACATTTTGACATTGGCATTGTATCTGAGGATGACGTGCTTTGGTCAATTAACCAACTTAAATCCAAGAAATCTGCAGGACCAGATCTGTTGCCACCTTTCATTTTCAAGGGATGCATTGATTCTTTTATTAAGCCATTAACCTTTATTTTTAATTTAAGTTTAAGATATAATACATTTCCAGAGCTTTGGAAATGTACAAAAGTGACACCAATTTTTAAGAGTGGAGATAATAGTTTGGTCACGAATTTTAGACCAGTAGCTGTACTCTCTACACCAGGAAAGATTTTTGAGAAAATAATTTATAAGTATACTTTTTCTCATATTCAAAAATACATATCCGTCAGTCAACATGGTTTTATGCCTAATAAATCAGTCGAAACTAATCTTTTGAATCTTACTAAATTTGTGCATGGTGGTCTTGATTCTAAGGTCCAGACAGATTGCCTGTACTTAGACCTGGCAAAGGCGTTTGATAAAGTTGATCACCAGATTCTCTTGAGTAAACTGCACCGTTATGGATTTTCCAAAAGATTATTAATTTTTTTTAGACATATATAGTCAATAGAACTCAGTTTGTTTCATATGGAGGATTTCGGTCAAGTACATATACGGTTCAGTCGGGTGTCCCACAAGGGTCAAATCTTGGACCTTGTCTCTTTAATATAATGATAAATGACATTGTTTATGAAGTAGAAAATTCGAGGAGTCTTCTCTTTGCTGATGACTTAAAAATTTTTAAACTAATACGTTGCCCTGAAGATGCGGAAGCTCTGCAATTGGATTTGGAGAGGGTTGTTATGTGGGCAGAGGAAAACAGGATGACATTCAACATTAAAAAATGTGTAACATTGTCTTTTATTAGAAATCTTAGCCCTATCATTTTTAATTATCGTATAAACAGAGTTGAAATAAAGAGAGTAGATGAGATTAATGATTTGGGCGTCACTTTTAACAGTTCTCTTTCTTTCCAGCAGCATATAATTAATATTGTTGCATCAGCTAATAGATTGCTTGGGTTTTTATTTCGTAGTAGTGTTCGTTCACTTTGCTCAAATTTCAACCCTGTACCGTTTGTATTATGCCTTTGTCAGGTCTAGGCTTGAATATGCTGCTTGTGTGTGGAATCCAATTTTCAAAGTTGATTCTGATTTAATTGAAAAACTACAATCTAAATTCCTCAGATTTGTGTATTTTAAATGTTATTATGTATATCCGTATCAAGTTCCATAGAATTATATTTTTATTATTATTTAATTTCAATCGGTTTGTTTATTGAAAAGGAAATTGATTATTTTCTTTTTAAATCAATGGAATGTTGTTGACTGACCCTGAAAGTTACTGTTCTTTGTTCTTTCGAATCAGTACAATAGCTAACTAGGTTTGTTGCGTACCCATGCGCGAACGTTGACCCATGCATTATTGCATGCACCTTGTGTTATATAATGATTATTAGATTGTGTTGATATTTAAATAATATAGTTTTTATTTTTAATACAAGTAAAATATTAAATTTATTAATGTTATTATTATTTAATGTAATGATTTTAGTATATATTTAATTTTTGTTGTGTTTATATATTGTGATTTTTTAAATTATTGTTACTTTGTTAACTAATTTTTGTGTTTTTCTAGGTTTTTATGGCCAGAGGAACAAGGCTCCTTTAGATCTTTTTATTAATTTTATTTAGTTCTTTTTATTAATTTTATTTCTTAGTGGGCAAATGCAGTGCATCACATAAAATGTATCTTTATATTTTATCTGAACTGTCAAATTGTAATTGGGCTTGTCCTTTATGTTTGACATGTAAATAAATAAATAAATAAATAAAAAAGTCGTTCAAATTAACAATGAAATTCTCTCTGCTTTGGAGCATACAGTCATCTCCAGAAAATTTTCTTTTATTAATAACTTATAGCTAGTTATTGTGATAAGTTATATTTTTAAATAAATAAAAAAGTCGTTCAAATTAACAATGAAATTCTCTCTGCTTTGGAGCATAGTCATCTCCAGAAAATTTTCTTTTATTAATAACTTATAGCTAGTTATTGTGATAAGTTATATTTTTTACAGGCAAGAAAAAATTGAATTGTTCTAAATAAAAAAATCGTTCTTATAAACAATCAAATTCTCTCTGCTTTGGAGCATACAATTATTTTCGTTTACTATTTTCTATAATTTTCTTTTTAACATTCATCCATGGTCAATTTTATTTCTGTATAATATATTAAAACAGTATAAAGTAGCTTAAGTTATTAGATCAATAATGTCATTTACACAGATTTCAGGCAGTGAATGCCTTCAAAGCACATGATACTGCACGTTTTTGGCCTGCCGGCCGACGTGCTCTTGGTGCGAACTCCCTTCCAGTGCGGACGGTAGCCAGCCCCTTACTCGGTTTTGCGAAACCCACCCGTACTATTTACTCTTTATATTTTTAATTTTGATTTAGTGCCTGACGTAAATAAGACAATAATATTTTATCATCAAGAGAGATGTAATACATGATAATACAATATAAGACTGAGTATGTTTTTATTTCATGGTTATTTTTTTTAAATATTATCCACTCAAATGTCAGTAACGCTGTTATTTTAATAAACTATTAAATTATGTTACAGTTTTGATTTTTGCACCCTTTATTGGCAGCAGTTGCTACCCCTCTCACCTTTATTACAGTAGAACCTCCCATATCTGACTATAATGGGTCTGGGCCATGGTCAGTAAGGCCAATACAACTCCCGACTGAGAATAAAGTGTAATGAAATTTTACTTAACCCGCGGATGGTCAAGGAGTAAGTACAGTGCTCACTTTTTATTTTAAGGGTCTACAAAACATGGAGTTTGTAATGTATCGACCTGAAACTCGGAATACCTTTTGTTTGGGGTGTCAAGTCGGAGGTTAAGAACCTACAGTCTGTCTTGCACCTTTGTTGCACAATTAGAAATTTATTTATTAATAAATTATGTGTTTTGTATATTTATTTTTAATTTTTGTTATAATACACTGAGTAATAGCAAAATGTCTTATCAATAGCATCCTGTGTTAAATTATTAACTGAAAAAGTAGAGTTTCAAAGTTTTTACTTTTAGCGAATTTCCCATAGGGAAGAAGCTATTACCGTAGGACTCATGGCATGACTTAAGCCCGGGACCATGTTATTTTTTCGTCTTTAGGTGCCCAGAGTCAAAAAACAATAGTCGTTGAAATTTATATACATATATATGTTTGTGTATATATCTAAATATATAAAACAAAGTCGTGTTAGTTACACACATTATAACTTGAGAACGGCTGGACCGATTTTAATGATCTTAGATTTTTTTGGATGTCTCTGCTTCGGTCATACTTTAGGCATATTCAGTTTCCACAAATTCAATTAGTTACCATTTTATAGTGTTATAAATTAAACTCGGAATACCTTTTGTTTGGGGTGTCAAGTCGGAGGTTAAGAACCTACAGTCTGTCTTGCACCTTTGTTGCACAATTAGAAATTTATTTATTAATAAATTATGTGTTTTGTATATTTATTTTTAATTTTTGTTATAATACACTGAGTAATAGCAAAATGTCTTATCAATAGCATCCTGTGTTAAATTATTAACTGAAAAAGTAGAGTTTCAAAGTTTTTACTTTTAGCGAATTTCCCATAGGGAAGAAGCTATTACCGTAGGACTCATGGCATGACTTAAGCCCGGGACCATGTTATTTTTTCGTCTTTAGGTGCCCAGAGTCAAAAAACAATAGTCGTTGAAATTTATATACATATATATGTTTGTGTATATATCTAAATATATAAAACAAAGTCGTGTTAGTTACACACATTATAACTTGAGAACGGCTGGACCGATTTTAATGATCTTAGATTTTTTTGGATGTCTCTGCTTCGGTCATACTTTAGGCATATTCAGTTTCCACAAATTCAATTAGTTACCATTTTATAGTGTTATAAATTTCTAATGTTAACCTTGTGGGGACTAAGTTTGTTTACAAATAATGTTCTACAATAAAAACATTTGATTTCTTAAGCTACAGCTGTTGTTTTACTTTCCATTAGTAATATGCTTTACTATTCAATACCATCTGAATCATTCATTAATGTAAAACTATGAAGTAAAATGTGTACTGTATGAAAAGATTTATTCACCATGTTACTAGTTTACGGTTTTTGCGAATTAGGCTATGTACTGTATTTATATTTCTTTATTTTCTGTATGATTAAAAGTCACGTGTTTATGTGTTTGCCAAATAAAAAATAATAACAATGTTTATACATATAGAGTTTATTATAATAATCAGCTGTTGTATATTTAAAGCTTTCACAAAGAAGCCGCAATGCGAATTGACTTCAGGACATAGCCAATCTTAAAGTTAACATGTATTTACTGTAAGGCGTTGCGAAGTTCGCCGGGTCAGCTAGTATATATATATATGTGTGACTTTGGACACCATAACTCTCGGAAAAATGGTTCGATCGAGACCAAATTTGGTAGAGACGTGTATTCCTACATTTGCTAGGACGAGTTTGTAAACCAGACATATCGGTCAATCGTAACAGGTATTTTGGGGGGGGTTTGGTACCCCAAAAATGGGGTTTTTAGTTTTCCCATGTAATTTTTAAAAATTTCAAATTTAATCTTTCACCATTAGAATCAAAAAAACTACACAATTTAGTTCCTTGAGGTTTTTCTCTACCTCCAACGGTTACCGAGATATTAAAAAATCTAAACACAGTACATTGTATTTAGGGGCTCCAATGCTAAAATTATGGAAGATAAGGAAAAATTAATATTTCCCTTACTAACCAATAGTTTTGGATAAAACATGGTATTTAGCTTCATGTGATTAGGATGAATACGTTTATTCTAAAAAATCATAGTTTATTTGTGCTGAAAAATTATGATTTTTTTTAAGATGGTCAATTTTTTTGCTCACACCACCTTAAGATTTATTTATAAACCCCCACTCATTGCCCACATTTATAATCCTGAATCGCCTAAGTGGAAAAGTTGAGCTAATTCCAGAATCAGTGATTCTGGTATCATCATTTTTAGGTAACCTGAATTCCTAAGTCAGGAAAAAATCTTTATTTTAATGTCATAATTATTAAAGAACTGGCAAAAAAATCAAAGAATAAATTTCAAACGACATTTTTATTTCTATAATACTTATTACTATATACAAATAGTATCTAGCTGTTCTGGAGACGATAAGTTATCAAAGGAATAAACTTATTACAGATCCAATATATAAAAATAAGAAAAAGCTTAATATTATTGCAGTTTAAAATAATTATTAAACGTTTATAAATACATACTAGATTTGTTAAGGATACATCACATTATTTCATACAATTCTTACTTTTAATTTCCTTATGCTATATTTTATTCTATTTTTATCAAAATTTAATCTAAATGAGATAATTTAAATGTTTTTTTAGTATTGTTGGTGTTTCGAAGTAATGGTAACACTAGATATGAAGGCTGAATAGTGATTTGATGAGAGACCAACTAAAATATTTTAAAATTATTAGTTAGTCACAATCTTTTATGATAAGTTTGTGATGTTTTAACAAATACAATCTAATTCACAATTAATACAAAACATTTTTAATATCACAAACAAATACGAAGATCTTTACTTAGGATACACTTACTATTTACTTAGTAAAATAGGGTATCGCCTTTACTTAGACAAAACACCTTGTAAATAAGGTATGAATATAGTACTTATTAACATTTTATTTTGCTCACATTATTTTATATATTTACTCTTGACTTTCAGATAAGAAAGACACAACCCATCATAGTGATAAAGTACTGTAGGGTACAACATAAAATAAGAACGCTTAACTGAACAGCAAGAAATTACAACCTTGGGCTTTAATCATTATTAAAATAATGCTAAAATGTCTTCTTTTTGAAGAGGCATTTATAAATAGCATAGAGCCAAAGAATTAGTGGCAATTTGATTCCATAGTTTTAGAATAAATTATTAAACATTATAAAATAGTTTAAAACAGATAAATAGTTTTGTTTTGTTTGCAAAAATACCTCTTAAGCCGATTAAAACACACCTGTGACACAACAATTAGCCAATACAAACTCTCCATTCAAGCCAATTTGCTCTATTCAGCACAATCCCAAAAAACATTTAGTAAAAGAAAAGAGAACAAAATAGTAAAAGAAATATAATTACTTATCCTGACGAATCCAAGAAAAACATGACTCTCAGATACGAGTCTCATTCTTAACTGTTTTTATCTAACAATTTTTAAAGGAATTATAGTTATAAAAAAATACATTTTGAGAAGAAATAAGATTTGGAAGATTGTTAATTCTTAATATGAGGGGGTACCCACAAGTAACCTAAATTGTATTGCCGTGGCTGGTGCTTTTATAGTACAGGATTCTAATGCTTGAGCCTGTCTAATGCAAGTCTTTGCCAGTTCATAGCCATTGATTGACCTGGCACGTTCTGTTTGTCTGTAGCGACTGTTTTTGCAAGAGCTGATTCACTGCTGCCTCGTTTTTTATCATGGCAAGTTTAAGTGAACGTGCTGAAAATGTTGAAACAATTCAAGAGATTGTGCTCACAGACTGTCAACAGACAATAGATCAACCCTCAGAAATCACTGGTTTATCTTCTACCTAGGTTCAACGTATTTTAACTTAAGATTTAGGAACAAAATGCATTCTGCCAAATTTGTTCCTGCGGCTCTGGCTGACAAAAAGAACATTGAGTCACAACATGACGTGAACTGAAAGAACAGCTCAGAACTGATCCATATTTTATTTCAAAGGTAAAACTGGTGATGAATCATGGTGCTATGGTTACGACATACAAAAAAGTCAAGCCTCTCGAATTATTTCAACATTTTCATCAATTCGGACAGCTGATAGACATCGAGAACGAGGTTTGTCATCGTCAATCGATTTGTAGCCATTTTTAAAATCAAGGTAACCATTCAAACACTTGAGTTTCCTCATAGTAATATCTTTATAAGCAGTTTTCAACACTAGAACTGTTTTCACAGTGTTTTATGGAGTAAACACAAAGAAAAACAATCATTACAGACCAACAGAACGTGCCAGGTCAATGGCTCTGAACTGTCATAGAGTTGCACTAGACAGGCACTTGCAGCAGATACCTGAACTGCACTACAAAAATTCTAGCCACGGCAATGCAATTCCGGTTACTTTGGGTATCCCCTAGTATATTACAAAAAATGTGAACATGTAACAAATTTGTTACATGTGTAACAACCAAAAACCTGTCATATTATACTTTTGATTCTGGTTCATAAAATGGTTTAAATATTTTAATGTTTCATGATCTATAAATAAACGTGTTTAAAAAAATTAAATGGCTATAAAATGTCATCATACAATAATAAATTATAATCTAAACTTATACGCCAAAAATTATAAAATCTACACTGAACTATATACAAAATCTAAAAAAAATATTAAAACTATATAAAAGAAAACTCATCTGCTATCATACGAAAACTAAAACCCTATAATGAGCATTAAACTAATGAAAGAAATATAATCAAAAATTATTTACATTGTAGATACCAGTATTTATCTTATTTCTAATTAGTTTATGCAAAATAAACTAAAATTACAGCTTATAATAATGGAAAAGAATAAAACGTATGAGTTTTACATTTGATTATAAATACAATACAACAAGAAAATATTGGACAGGCCCATGTGATCCTTTTAAGGGAAAAAGTATAGTTTGTGGGAGTGTGAACTGGTCAGTGGTAATTTTTCCAAAACCTATAATATTTCAACTGTTACTGGGATTAAACAGATCTAAGAAAAAGCAAGATAATTAAATTTGTTATGAATTACTTATACTGAAGGGAAAACTTATAATAACAAAATCTACATATAATTCAATTAAATAAGATCACACAGAATAGCAATAATGCAGTGCAAATGAAATATCAGATCCATTAACATATGGTGGCATTGCAAGTGGTTGTCTTGTCTCCTTAGATGAGGTATAAAATAAGAAATTTTCATGGACAAATAACAAGCATCAAAAGAATAAAAAAGTAGACACTTTAACAACAAACTCAATTTGTATTTTAAAGGGAATTTTAAAATCAAATTTTTGTTTTTAAAATTTCAGTTTATGTCTTCAGTTCATCACAACACGGCAGTTATAGTTCCCTCCTCAAACAGAGTTAGTAATGAGCAGCAGTGTTCGTAGCATAATTTAAAAATAGGTTTCATTGTTCACAAATAATTAACATGTTCTGTTTTTTCTAGCATGAAAAGTAAAAATTGCTTGTCATGTATGTACATTTGCTATAAATTCTCTAACTGTATATGCAATCTAATATTCCATGGCATAACTAAAAATAAAACATTGGAGTTAAGTTTAAAATTACCAGTGAAGTACAGTATAAATAATTTCTTTACCATTTGCTACTAGTCTAAGAGGAGGAACCCAAAAGCAACCAGAATAGTATTGCCTTAGGCTGAGCTTTTGTTAGCATAGGTTCTGTTGCTCTGTAAGGACTGTTTTTGCTAGTGCTGTTTTGCTGCTGCCTCATTTTCAAAATTACTCTTTGCATAGGAGTAATTTTGTTCACTTTTAGAAATGAATAGTCGGCTCCATGTTCTAAAAATGTGGACACTACTTCATGATTTCCCATTCTCACGTAAAAGATTGAAATTAGGGCCTAGTAATTTCAATCTCCATTATTTTTATACTTAATAGCATACATATGCTATGTTAGCAATGAGACACATCATATCAATATCGTAATATTTATATCGTTATAGAATTTAATATTTCCAAATTAAATTTACTTTGCAGGATTTTATCGTTACTTTTAAACGGAAACATTGTTTCTCGCTTAATTCAATTGCAGCATACTGATTTTAATAGAATAATTATTAAATATAAAAAAATAAATAAAAATGATCAAACGAAAAGTAATAAAAATAAAATGAAAAGGGCATACTTATAACTAAATTGAGATAAAATCTTAATCAATATTAATCCTAATATCTACAAAATATGAGAAAATAAGATAGTGAAGAAAATTATATGTTAACTCTTGTCAACCTGTTCAATAAACAACAACACTCAGATACAGCCAGATCTTTTATTGATTGATGATATCCCGACCAAAACCTTCTCAATCTCCATTCTCAACAATGCAAATCTCACCCAGAGATACGTAATTTCAATATCCTGTTTGACAATCTTGTGAAGCGCTTCTTAAGAGCTATTTTCAATAGATTTTCACCTTTCCTATTCATAGCATTTATATAAACTAGATAGTAATCATTGTTGACCAGCGAGCAGGCTTCTTTCAGTCGTCGAGATATCTTCTTCTCCTTGCCTGATTTAAACATTATTTCCACATCTTGTATAAGTCGCACAACGTCTTCGTGGTCGTTCTCATCAGCTAGGTCTAGAGGTGTTTTCTTCGCTTTTGAAATGCAGTTGTAAACTGCTCCGTGTTTGAGCAGACTGCGACAGACTTCGTAATGACCGGCTTCTGCTGCCAGATGTAGTGGGGTTTCATACTCACCATTAACGGAGCTTGGAGGGGCCCCATTCTCCAACAGTATATCAACAACAGAGCCGTAGCCATTGCTGGCTGCGAAATGCAACGGGTAAGGCAGTTTCATGCTGCAGCCTCTGGCCTCCGCGCCTCTGGCTAAGGCTTCACGCATGGCATTAACATCATTGGATGTGACCGCACTCAGAAAATTCTTTTGGTTTTGAAGAAGGTCTATCACAACTGCTGGGAACAGAGGCTTTTTTGAATTTTCACCAAGAAGAGGATAGTCAAATGGGCAATGAAACCTCCAAAAAACTGGTAAGACAGTTAAATCCGGATTCATACCAGCAATATGGTAAGGAGTAATTTTGTTCACATCCAGAAATGAATAGTCAGCTCCATGTTCTAAAAATGTGGACACTACTTCATGGTTTCCCAGTCTCGCGACAAAGTGGAAACTAGTTCCATGATCTAAAGGTCTGTTGACAGTTGCACCCTCTCTCACAAGCAACTCTACTAACCGGAAGTTCTCTTCAATAATGGCCAACTGCATTGGTGTTCGATCACACTTGTTGGTACAATCAACCTTAGACCCCTTTTCAATAAGCAGTTCAATGATTGATTCTGAATCTTGAGCAAATTCCTCAGAGACTTTACTTTTCTGACACATGACAGCGCTGTGGATCGCGAAATCCCCACTGATTGGAGTTACCAGATGTACGTCAGCTCCTTTCTTCAGCAAATATTCCGTCACTTCAACACAACAAATTGAAACGGCGAAATTCAAAGGATATATGTAACCTACAGAGGACAAATGATTAATTTTTGCTCCATACCGCAAAAGTATATCTAAACATTCTATATCGTTGTTGCCGACAGCATAAAATAATGGTGTGAACCCGTCCCTACATTCGATTTCCAAATTGGCATTGTGCTCAGCTAACATCTTCACAATAGTAGACAGCTTCTGTTTCACAGCAATATGCAAAGGAGTAAAACCTTCCAGGCCATCAATAACGTTACAATCAACTCCATTTTTTAACAACAGATTAACAAGAGGAACATTGTTGCATGCTACAGCTCTGTGAAGCGAAGTTGTATTGTACATTGTCTCTATGACCCCGTTAGGTGGGAATCCCTTACCTAAGATCATTTCTACTATGTATTCTGGGGTATCCGTTTTTATAGCATAATACATAGGGAAAAATCCATGCTGGGGTGTACAAACATCAGCACCTGAATTGATTAGGAGTTTGGCGATTTGAAATTTTCCAGCACTCAGTGCCATATTTAGGGGATGAAGCATATCATATGTTAAAGTGAAAAAGTCCGCCCCTTCGGCTATGAGACGTTTGCAAGTTCGGTAGTTTCCATTCAAAACCGCGCCTTGGAGTGGTGTGATGTGGCGACCCTGCCTCGAATACTCACTCAAGAGATACATGGTCTTGGCCAGACTCTGCATATCCATGGTATGTTTATCCGCCAGAAACTGCAGCTGTTGGAGGTTGCACCTCAGCAACGCTTGGTGTAGAGGCTGGTTGAAAGGGCTGAAACATCATCAAACCAAACCACTGAGATACTTGTTGTACAGTACAACATTGTTACAAATCAATCAATGAAGCCAACAAAGAATTTTAGATTTTTATGTTTTAAGAATCTTTGAAAACACATCTTTCATTTCAATTCAACGAGATTTTTATGTCAACAACACTTAAAGGTCCAATCCATTATTTGTGAAATTCACTTCGATTTTACATTCTAAAAAAAAATTTACATTTATCCTTAAAATTTAAGTTTATGATTTTTTTTTTATCTTTGAACTAAATACTGAATATTCTTTTGAAGCTATGAAGTAAATTACCTGCCAGATATTAGTATATATATATTTTTTTAAGGAATTTTTTTAACTAATCAGTTAAATATTTTAAAGGATATAAAATGTAACAATAAAATACCCAATAACTTATTAAAAAAGAATCCAAAACATCAACCTCTTCACAAAAATTACTAGGGCCCATATAAATATAAATTTTTATATATTTATCTTCTTGTTTAAATTTTTATATATTTGGAAAGAATATCCTTCAATATTGTAAACAAAATTTAAGCTCACTTTAGATTTTGATTTGTAGTTTTGTATGTCTACTGCCTACAACAAACAAAGCTTCTCTTTAGGATAGCATTTTTTTAATACTTTTGTATATTCACATATAGATTAAATAAAGATACCTTTATTACTCAAAAACATAGTGTTTACATAACAAAACACAACAACAACAAACTATCAGCTGATCTTAATATAACATTCAACCATGAACAGATACACATCACCTCCCCGTCGAGTAAGGCACGGATTATGGAGGAAGATATTTAAGTCTTAGTTGGTCAGCATGTTTTTTAAGAATGCGACCACCCGCTTCTATCTGCCAAACATTTCTTCCTAATCTCTTAAGGACTCTTCCACTTTTCCACACTGTTCTCCCGAAAATTCACAAATAGATTAAATAAAGATACCTTTATTACTCAAAAACATAGTGTTTACATAACAAAACACAACAACAACAAACTATCAGCTGATCTTAATATAACATTCAACCATGAACAGATACACATCAAATACAATACCAATATTTGATTAACAAATACCAATAATTTCATGGGTTGTTCAGGAAATACTAAAACACTATCTTTGTTATGTATTAATAAATTTAAGAGGTTAATAATAAATCACTTGACAAATAATTTCGTTTAACTTTTTTAATCACGGCCCTTTTATTGCTTAAAGGTTGCTGAACACGAGGACAATAGTGGCCTCCAGTAATGGCATACACTAGTGGTCGCCGGTAAAAGCAAACATGTTTGACTTTACTGGCGGCCACTAGCTACTGCGTTGAAGTGTCTGGTACGCCTTTACACTAGGTCAATGGATGGAAATTCACTGGCGGCCATTAGTGGCCGCTGCTAGTAAAAGCCCCTATTGTCCCCGTGTACAGCGGCCTTAACGCACACATAAGTCACTTATTTATAAAAATTGGTAGACTTTTTTTTTTTTTTTTTTTACTGAAAGGGGCGGATTTCTCCCAAGGCACTTCAGCCGTAGCGGCTTTTTGCGCACCCCTGTGTGGGTTGCGGCATTATCACATAGCGAAAAGCCATTGGTGATTGGCGGGATTTGAACCCGGGACCTTGGGCACCAAAGCCCCGCGCTCTAACCACTAGACCAGCACGCTCCCCTTGGTAGACTTTATTACAGAAACAATTAATGTTGTAGTGATTTAATTTAGTCTTTATTCAGATTAGATTAGATTAAACCTTATATTAAAAAACTTAACTTCAGAATAATTATTATGAATTCATAACCACTAGAAATTGTCACTTGATGGATGATATAGGTTACATATATTGATGTAGTTTTTTTGTCTAACTAAAAACGTTGAACATTTTTAAAACACTGCTTATTCAATGGAGCTTTTTAATAGCTAGTTGGGCTTGGTGTTACATTTGTCAATACTGAGTTTAACTGGCTGGGTGGCAGAGCGACTTCAAAACTGAAGGTCACCGGATCAAATTCTGCAAGGGTTGAATCAGTTCACTCAGTCAAATTACAGTCGCCATTCCATCATTGGGCAATTAAATAAGGGTCTACAAGGGATAAATGTAAGCCAATCATGCTTACTTGTTACAATACATTCAAATACATACATACAATACATTCAGTGTAGATACTCAGGATGATGTAACGAATAGACGAGACTTCTTAAGGGAAGACCATGACACATCATTTACATGTGCGCAATGTGCTACAGGCCAAGAGCAAAGTGACTCGAAAGAAGACGAGTAAAAAAGGTGTCTAAGATGAGCAACTCATTGCATACAAGTGATGCAAGTGTACATGGACGATTTATCAGTACCTAATTTTGTAGTGTTCATTAAATTTTGTTATCTAAAGAAAAGTACAAGTTAAGTTAAATGTTTGTTTCACTAGAAGAAGTAATAATTTCATATAATTTTTACTCTATAACTATATAAGTTTTTAGGTCTAATGTTGTTTAAATATAGTTAATATAAATATAGTTAACAAATGTGGTTTAATTTGACATACTTTTTCATCAACAACCATAAAAAAACTAACTAAAATTATGATTTGTAGGCTAAATGAATAAAAGTATAAATTGTGGTCCTTTGTACACCGTGCAAGGCGTGCAACCCATTACGCAAAAAAACGTACAGCCTACTAAGGGTTTAACCGGAAATAAATGTGTCAAGTCAAATAAAGGAACCATTTGAAAACAAAATAAGTATCGATGAAGCGCCAGTACTTGTTTATAGGCCTAAGATTTGGAACTGGTGAAAAAATATGGTAGGCCTAATAAAGACCTACTTGCTGATGCAATCAACTGGTTCAACCAAAACCACCTCAAGGTAAACGAGGATAAAACCCAGTCAGTGTTGTGCACCCTTAGATTTGACGAGCCTGTGAAGCTGCTGGGTTTCTGGATTGACCGCACTCTTACCTGGAGGCATCACATAAGTCAGGTATGCGTTAAAACTTTCTCGCGTACTGTACCAACTTAGGAAGCTTGCGCTGGTCATTCCCAGATCCTATTTGGTCACAGTGTACTATGCCCTCTTCCACAGCCATATCAGCTACGGCATTAACCTCTGGGGCCACTCACCAACAGCACATGACATTATGCTGCTCTAGAAGTAGGCTGTGAGAATTATCACCGCAGCGGGCTATCGCAACCACTGCAGGCCACTATTGAAAGACCTCAGGGTGTTAACTGTGCACAGCCAGTATATCTTGAGCAGCCTTGTGCTGCTGAAAGAGAATGAAGGACAGTTTCCCAGGCATGGGGAGAAACATTCCTATGGGACTAGACATGGCCGAAACCTCGACTTGCCCCGCTGCCGCCTTGCCTGGACCCAGAGGGGTTACCCCTATTTCACAAGCAGGCTCTTTAATGGGCTCTCTCTGGAAGTGTGCAAGCTAGATTTTCAACATGGACCTCAAAATTAAAAAAAAAGGTTAGGCCTAAGGGAGTGTTTGGTGGATAGGCTCCTCTACTCATTGAGCAATTTGAGTGACACATCACTTTTCGAATCTCTATGACGTCGCCATATTAGCCTAGTTTATGTAGTATGTCTCTATGGAAATAAAGATTCTTGTAGATATTTTAAATCCTATTTTTGACGCAATCTGTCCAACAATGTTGGTCATTGATGAAGAATACAAGTATCAAGTAAGTAAGTATGAATTATTTCTTGGCTAAAAGAGAATATAGCCTAGGCCTACAGAGTTAACAGGTTAAAGAAATCAAAACATTGTCATTTATGAAATTACTGTTATATATATCTAGCTAATAGTTACACACAGTCACAGTTAAAAGGCTCGATTTTAATTCCGGACAGGAGGACCTCAGGCACCTCATGGAAATTCAGACAGGAATGGGTTAACAACATATGAAATACATCAAAATAATAAGATTCTATTAGGCCTATCATTGAAATTATGTATCAAACTACTTGATGGTTTTCACAGTAACACTTGGGTACAAATTAACTGTCTTTGCAACGTCATATTGACATGCTATATAACTAGTTCAATGATATGTTAATTGAAACTTATGAGCAAATTTATGATTGACCGGCAATCATCGTATATCGAGTCCAATAAATAAATGCGATCACATGCTTATTCCAGACTAACCAGGTTAGCAGGATGTGCATACGTTAAAGTAAATAATCATCTTACAAGCTGAAACTGTGCAAGTCATAACTTACCAGGGCGAGGTCATTATGTGTTTGTTTGTAAAAAGAAAATATTTTAACGTAACGAAGTGCTAATTGAACTTAAAAGAAATTAATTACTAAAAACAAAGCCCAAGATTTTCCCGGTGGATTCAACCATGCTTTGAAAAAAATGCAAGCTAGATTTTCAACATGGACCTCAAAATTAAAAAAAAAGGTTAGGCCTAAGGGAGTGTTTGGTGGATAGGCTCCTCTACTCATTGAGCAATTTGAGTGACACATCACTTTTCGAATCTCTATGACGTCGCCATATTAGCCTAGTTTATGTAGTATGTCTCTATGGAAATAAAGATTCTTGTAGATATTTTAAATCCTATTTTTGACGCAATCTGTCCAACAATGTTGGTCATTGATGAAGAATACAAGTATCAAGTAAGTAAGTATGAATTATTTCTTGGCTAAAAGAGAATATAGCCTAGGCCTACAGAGTTAACAGGTTAAAGAAATCAAAACATTGTCATTTATGAAATTACTGTTATATATATCTAGCTAATAGTTACACACAGTCACAGTTAAAAGGCTCGATTTTAATTCCGGACAGGAGGACCTCAGGCACCTCATGGAAATTCAGACAGGAATGGGTTAACAACATATGAAATACATCAAAATAATAAGATTCTATTAGGCCTATCATTGAAATTATGTATCAAACTACTTGATGGTTTTCACAGTAACACTTGGGTACAAATTAACTGTCTTTGCAACGTCATATTGACATGCTATATAACTAGTTCAATGATATGTTAATTGAAACTTATGAGCAAATTTATGATTGACCGGCAATCATCGTATATCGAGTCCAATAAATAAATGCGATCACATGCTTATTCCAGACTAACCAGGTTAGCAGGATGTGCATACGTTAAAGTAAATAATCATCTTACAAGCTGAAACTGTGCAAGTCATAACTTACCAGGGCGAGGTCATTATGTGTTTGTAAAAAGAAAATATTTTAACGTAACGAAGTGCTAATTGAACTTAAAAGAAATTAATTACTAAAAACAAAGCCCAAGATTTTCCCGGTGGATTCAACCATGCTTTGAAAAAAATTAAGGTAGTGCCAACAGTAAACATAAACCTATAATTGTATTTACATTGGCAGTTAACTACGTTGATTAGTCTACCATTGTTTATATTCATGAGTTTTTTGTATAACAACAGTGTTATTGCATTAATGTTTAAAAATAATTTCTGGTATATGCGCCCCATGTTATTCTCATACAAAGTTCAATTGAAAGTTCAATTTTTAATCACCCTTTCCAGTTGCTAGGGAAGTAATCTGTGAATAACCCGACGAATTTCCACCTCCAATTTCCAGAGTCTGTGGTTTGTCAGCATGAACAATGACATGGTATGGTCTATCTTGACATATCACAACACAACAAACTGATTTCAATTATTGTCGCTTCTTATTTGAAGAACAGACAACAGTATACAGGGTTGACTTACGACATGGGAGGCCTGATTGATAAGAACCGGTCGCAGGTCAAAGGGGTTAATTTTGGGGAACCCCTCGGTTCAATCCTGGGATCTTTTCTTTTTTTATTTGTTATATGTCAATAACTTCCCCAACCCAATTAAATTCTTAACAACCAAGTGTAAAACGGTTGTCACTAAATTAAGGCTATTTAATAAATTTAAGTTTGTAGTTATTCCTTCTATCTATTATGCAGGACCCCAAACCTACAATGTCTTTCCTGCTGATCTGAAAACAGAAAATTTGCCAAATTTTAAAAAGGGGATAAAAGCTTTATTTGTTGTCGATGATAAGTGGTCGTGTTAGCAATGTACTGAGAGTATTTTTTGTACTTAACGCTGGCTAAACAAAGACGTTTTCATTCATTCATTAACCACAATGTATGCTGACGACACTTATGGGCTTTTATGCTCTAGGGAATTAAGTGGTGTAGAAACTAATTTAAAGGAATTTTCGGTGAAAAGTATTGTTTTCTACAATCAATAAGATTATTGTTATTGTTGTTGATATTTAGATAAATATCAATATTAATAAGACTGAACTTCTAGTTTCTGGCTAAAATAGCGTAGAATTGTCAATTTCAAATAGTAATGACACAACAGTAGTTAGCTCCAACTCTTGTAAGTTTCAAGGCCTTCTTGATAAGATTATATTTGGGTATTTGAGGTACCGAATTAAACTGGTTATTGAAAGCATTTTACGATTTTAAGTTCCAGGAGGCAAGTAATAGCAATTAACGGTATCATGAGTGATGAAACGGATGTTGATTATGGGATTATACAGTGAAGTACCCTTGGTCGCCTCTTATTTTTGATCTCTATATGGTAATAAAATGGTATCAGTAGACTGACCCATACCATAGATGAACAAATAGTAAAGTAGATAGATAGTACACGCCCATGTTAAGGACAGTAGTAGCAGTGAGTATATAGGGATACTCACTGGTAGTAGGTACTGCCATTGTTTATAAATAGACAGCGCTAGTGTCGCAAATGACACTAATGACATATGACACACCTGACGGCGTCACAGAGGCCTAGTTCACCGCTAGACCCGACAGATTGCAACACTTGTCCTGAGATTTTATCGTCTTCACTAAGCCCCATAAGGTGCCTCAGTTCGCTTCTAGCTCTCGTAGTGGTCAGACGCTCCCCGTTCCGCCGCTCTAAGCTCAGTTGTGACTATTTGTGCCTCGAGCACCGCTATATCCTTTTGCTCGTTATTTGGTTCGCCATTAACGCGTGTTTATTTATTTGGTGATAGTGACACTCTGTGGTTAAGTGAAGTGAACTTGTGATTGGATACCATTGCGGTTCTGCAACCTTGGTGAGATCCATCCATTTCATTACTTTAGCCGCTGCCTAGTTAGTCATTAGATATTTCATATTATAGTATAGGCTGTTTTTAGCCTATATTACTTGTCCTATTTATTCTTAATATAATTGTTTCTCATATTCATAGTTTTATTTTTGAGTATTAAATTTAATATATGTTGTAGATTAAGTCGCTATACAAGTGGTTAAACCGCCCGTAGCGTAGCGTTGTGAAAGTTGGGGGCAGGATCCCTGTCACCGCACAATAGAAAAATTCCTGGAATTTTCCGTTTCGCCGCGTCCCATCCCACTTGTATGTTTGTTGTTTGTGTTGTGTTGCAGGTAATGCAGCCGTAATGGCACATACAATGAGCGAGGTGGAGATGTCCGACCACGACGATGGTTTCACCCTCGTCAATGGTCGGAAGAAGCGGCTTCGGAGTGACTCCAATGCCTCAACCCTATCCAACAACAATGTTGTTTCAGAACAACGGAAAGCGCCAGCCAAGATCCCGCCCATCGTAGTGGCGCCAGATGTGGTCAACTCGTCATGGCCGGAATTCCTGAGCGCCATCTCAGCGGAGGGAATAATTTATGAGGGAATATTTAGGGGTGATAGGCTACACCTCAGAACTACCACCGTGGAGGACTTTCGGGCCCTCCAGGATCTACTTACGAGGAAGCGAGTGGCCTTCCATACATTTATGTTGCAGGAAGAGGCGGAACTGAAGGTGGTCATCAGGGGGATCCACCATAGCACCGACCCTACCTTCCTGAAGTCCCAGTTGGAATTCCTCGGCCTCTACCCCACGCTAGTGATGCCTCTGCCACGGCGTGAGAATGGTCAACGGCACAACACAAACTCATTCCTTTGCAAATTCAGAAAGGTCGGCCAGTGGGAGAAGGTGTGGACCATCACGCACCTCTTAAGCGTTCGAGTGACTGTCGCCCAATTCGAGCCTAGGCCTGGCCTGTCTCAGTGCTACCGCTGCCACTCGTCAGTGCATTGTAATTTGCCCTTTAGATACGTTAGGTGCGCCGGGGAACATGAGGCCAGATCCTGCCACTTGCCCAAGGAAGGAGTCTGCAAGTGCTGCAACTGTGGCGGCGGACACCCAGCCAGCTATAGGGGATGCAAGGCGCACACAAAGGCCATGGCGACGAGGAAGGTGCGCGACACCGAATCTGCTGGTCGGACGATGGTCCGGAACCCTTCGGCGAGCTCTCGAAAGCAACCAGCAGTACAAAAGAAGAAGGTAAACGTTCCTCCCCCTGGCATTACTAAGGGGACGTTTGCATCTGTTGCAGGCGGTAGCAAGGTCGCGGTGACGAAACCCGTACCCCCTTCTGCAGCAGCACACGCCTCCCCGGCTCCAGCACCGGCTGAAGTGACCCAACCCGATGCGACTGAGGTGGCAGAAACCCAGGCCGTGGTCCCACAGCCACGGGCGTGCCGCCAACGACGCAACAGGAAGCGCCAGAGTCCAAAAATGTCTAATATTGTTATTACAGATACACAGCTGGACAACAGCGACACGGAGACGGTAGTTGCTTCACCAGCAGCTCCAAAGGCCCCCATACCAGCTGCCAGGGCCCCGACAGTGGCGAGTCCCGCCCAACCAGCCATCCCCTCACCCTCTGTTGCAGTGACTACCGCGGTGCAGGGTGACACTATTTCAGTCAGGCAGCTAATTTCCTGGCTCACCAAAACGATTCCCATTCTTATTTCAGCCAAGGAAAAGTCCATGCCGGAGTTACTCATACAGCTGATGTCTAGCCTCCTAGAACTTCTGAATGGAGCCTAGGATCATCAGGGTCATCGCGTGGAACGCCAACGGGTTGAAGACCCGCAGAAACGAACTACACTTCTTCCTGTCACGGCTGATAATTATATTTTAAGTTCATAGAGATATAACAGCTGAATATTGACGTCGCACTCATCAGTGAAACCCATCTAACCCAACGTGATTGTTTCAGATTACCATCATACGAGGTCTACAGGACGGATCGCCCACCTAGGCAGCACGGCCGAAACCAGGGAGGGGGCACGGCTATCATGGTTCACCGCCGCCTTGTTCACAGGCCCAGCGCCACAGCCAAGGATCTGCTAGAAACAACTGGCGTTATCGTGCACGTAGGTGGCTTGGAGCTCCAGCTAGTCGCTGCCTACCATCCTCCAGGCAGACACATCGATGCGCTAACCCTTACAGAATTACTAACAGGCCCTGAGCCTATTGTTGTTGCAGGTGATTTCCATGCCAAACACCCGTCTTGGAACTCACGAGGCACTAATGAAAGGGGTGTGGCGCTGAGAGCTTTCCTCGACGAACGAGCCGGCACAGACGTCGTGGCCCCCGACGAGCCGACGCACATCCCTTCGAATCCTCGCCACTCACCTGATGTGATTGATTTTGCTCTGTGCAGGAACCTGTCGTTCGAGATTGTCGCGAGCACAGTTAACGGTCTGTCATCAGATCATTTGCCGGTTCTCGTGACCATCAACGCTAGCCCGACGCTGAGTCGCCCCCTGTCAATGCCCGCATGAGGACTGACTGGAAGAAGTACCAACGACTGGTCTCAGAGCGCCTTCCGCCAGCACGGGACCCAGCAACCACGGAAGAACTCGACGGATGCGTCACGGAATTGCATGAGCTTCTAACTTCGTCAATTTCAGATGCATCCAGAGAGGTACCGCCCCAGACACCCAGAGCCGGCTTGCCGGACCACGTACGCCGTGAGATTACGCTGAGGAACCAGCTGAGGGCCAGATGGCGGGCGACCAGGCACCCAGAGTTTAGGCGACAGCTCAACAGGCAGAATAGGCTAATCAGATCACTTGTTGACAATTTCAGGTCCGAGGGTTGGAATGAGTACCTGCTAACGCTAAACGTGGAAGGAGGCATTGTGTGGAGGGCAGCTAAGCAGATCAGGGGGACCAAACCGGCAGCCCGTCCCCTCCATGGAGATCACGGCCTACTCTACACAGCGGAGGAAAAGGCGGAAACTTTTGCTAGCACAATGTATGCTCAGTTTCAGACTAATCAAGATGTCTACGATGAACTCCAAGGGGAGAGGGTAGAGCATTTCATGGAGAACTTCTTTGCAGAACCCCCAGAAGACAGCTTAGACCCCTTCACGATGTTGGAGTTGGAAGCAGCGATTCGAAGGCTCAAGCCACGGAAAGCCCCTGGCCTTGACCGAAAAGGCACGTCAGCCCTGCAGGCCGCCCCGGCCCCCATATTTGTATATTTGTTATTAATTTTCAATGCTGCCCTCAGGTTCCATTACTTCCCGGCAATGTGGAAGTCCGCGAAGATAATCCTGATCCCGAAACCAGGCAAGAATCACTTGTTTCCTGAAAACTATCGCCCCATCTCCCTACTCTCGGCGGTCTCGAAGCTTTTCGAACGCCTGTTCCTTTCCAGGATATCCCCCTTCCTGGACGGATACATAAGGCCGGAGCAGTTTGGATTTCGTCGCGGACACTCTACGACGCAACAGCTGGTACGGGTGATTACGAAGCTGGTCGACAAACATAATATTAACCTATGCTCTGTTGCAGTGCTACTGGATGTCAGCAAGGCGTTCGATAAGGTCTGGCACGAGGGACTTCTTCTCAAGCTCAGCGAGTCCCCGCTCTCGGCGGCAGCGGTCCATCTCCTCAAGCTCTTACTTAGAGGGTCGCCAGTTCCAGATATGCGTTGAGGGGCGCTATCAACGACACGCCCGGTTGAGGCTGGGGTACCCCAGGGCAGTGTCCTGGGCCCGGTACTCTACCTTGTTTATACTAACAACATGCCGACTGTTCCAGGGGTATCGTTGTCGCTGTACGCTGATGACGCACTGCTGCACCACAGCAGCTGTCGCCCTGTCCACGCCGCGAGGATGATGCAGACACAGATGGGCGCCCTGTCACTATGGCTCCGACAGTGGCGCATCAAAGTCAACGCTGATAAAAGTAATGCCATTTGTTTCAGAAAGAAGCGAGAAATGCCGAGAGAAATTCCACCCGAGATCCAGTTAGACGGAGTGGGGATACCGTGGAAGACGTCCGTGAAGTACTTGGGTGTCACCCTGGACTCACGCCTGTGTTTCAAACAGCATGTTGACAGGAAAGTTGCTGAGGCAACGGTAATCCTGGGGCTGATATGGCCACTTCTTGCAGCGAGGAGCCCAATCCCGGTCAGGACGAAGGTCACCATGTTCCTACTAATTGTGCGCTTTTGTATCATGTATGCCTCAGAAGCATGGTGGATTCTGGCCAGCAAGACCAACAGGAAACGCCTAGAGGCAATCCAGACGATGTCGCTGAGACGAATCACATGACAACCATGGTTCGTCAGGAACTCTGTAATTATGGGGACGTTGGGAGTCCCAACTCTTGACCTATTTAACAGAACAAAAGCCAATGGACTGTTTCAGAAAGCAGCCGAGTCCAGCCTAGAGCACATCAGGGAACTCTGTACACGGCATGATGTCGCAGAGGTCTGGAGGTCCAGGCCCATCGCCATCCTGGATGACCCGCCGTAGGAACAGCATGACCTGCCCAGGCAAAGCCTGTCACAGCAATGTGTTCAATCTTCTTAATTTAAGTTTGTGTTTATTATATTTTGATTAACATCTGATATTTCACTTGCTCCAGCCCTGTTCTGATTTGATTGTTTTAGCCATTCCAAGAGGTAATCCAGCAGCTACAGCGGTAAACGCTAATGCTGTGGTTCGCTCAAATGAAGTCCTTTCGCCCGTATGTAAGTTGCGCATACACGTCTGGACGGATGGGGGAAGGTGGGTTTAGTTTGGGTAAACACCGCTTAACGGTGGAGTCTCCACATAACCCTCGCAGGAGCGGGGGTACTCATAAAGAGTTACCACCTGCCCGAAAAAAAGGTGCCTTCTCTCCTTATAATCCGTTCCTCTCTGCACATACTTTCTCCCTTAAGTAAATTAAAAAAAGACAATCTGTAATAAAAATATCATGTTCTACAAAGTTTATCTAAATATCATTTTTTAATAATTTATCATTTCAAAAATAATCATCCGATTTCTGAAAATAAAAACAAGAGAGACGAATTTAAATTAATTGTTCGACTTGTATGGGGGAACCCCCCTCTAACCAGTAATACCAAGCTTTTTGAGTTGGTTTTGTTGAGTGATTTGACCTTACCTTGTGCTTCATACCAAGTTTCATGGAAAACGGTCGGAAAATAAGGAAGAAATTAATAAATAAGTTTTAATATTCTCCATCAAACCACGCAGAACCATTTGAGTCCAAGTAAGTGGCTATGTGTGTTTCAATGTCGATTTTTGCAATGACAGAGTAGTGGTCAGTAATGTTCGTTTTCAGAACCCCCGATGTAATTGCCTTGCTATCCGGATGATTAATGAAAATTTGGTCAAGACAGGTTTTAGAATTGCCCATTTCCCTTGTTGGTAGATTAATTACTTCTGTAAAACCAGCGGAATACAAGATATTTAAATATTCATCTTTAAAACGGCAAACATTACTATCAAGATGAATATCAATATTTATATCACCCATAAAGATTGAAATATTATTTTTATTAAAACTAGAATGTAAGTAGTATATTACTAAATCGTTTAAAAACAAGCCGCAGTCCATCGAAGGGCTACGGTAGACAATCAGAACACTGAAGCATTGTTTGTTGAAAGTAAAGTCCAACGCAGTCCAGTAGCATCACCCAGTTTTATCTCAGACACAGATGGGCGCCCTGTCACTATGGTTCCGACAGTGGCGCATCAAAGTCAACGCTGATAAAAGTAATGCCATTTGTTTCAGAAAGAAGCGAGAAATGCCGAGAGAAATTCCACCCGAGATCCAGTTAGACGGAGTGGGGATACCGTGGAAGACGTCCGTGAAGTACTTGGGTGTCACCCTGGACTCACGCCTGTGTTTCAAACAGCATGTTGACAGGAAAGTTGCTGAGGCAACGGTAATCCTGGGGCTGATATGGCCACTTCTTGCAGCGAGGAGCCCAATCCCGGTCAGGACGAAGGTCACCATGTTCCTACTAATTGTGCGCTTTTGTATCATGTATGCCTCAGAAGCATGGTGGATTCTGGCCAGCAAGACCAACAGGAAACGCCTAGAGGCAATCCAGACGATGTCGCTGAGACGAATCACATGACAACCATGGTTCGTCAGGAACTCTGTAATTATGGGGACGTTGGGAGTCCCAACTCTTGACCTATTTAACAGAACAAAAGCCAATGGACTGTTTCAGAAAGCAGCCGAGTCCAGCCTAGAGCACATCAGGGAACTCTGTACACGGCATGATGTCGCAGAGGTCTGGAGGTCCAGGCCCATCGCCATCCTGGATGACCCGCCGTAGGAACAGCATGACCTGCCCAGGCAAAGCCTGTCACAGCAATGTGTTCAATCTTCTTAATTTAAGTTTGTGTTTATTATATTTTGATTAACATCTGATATTTCACTTGCTCCAGCCCTGTTCTGATTTGATTGTTTTAGCCATTCCAAGAGGTAATCCAGCAGCTACAGCGGTAAACGCTAATGCTGTGGTTCGCTCAAATGAAGTCCTTTCGCCCGTATGTAAGTTGCGCATACACGTCTGGACGGATGGGGGAAGGTGGGTTTAGTTTGGGTAAACACCGCTTAACGGTGGAGTCTCCACATAACCCTCGCAGGAGCGGGGGTACTCATAAAGAGTTACCACCTGCCCGAAAAAAAGGTGCCTTCTCTCCTTATAATCCGTTTCCTCTCTGCACATACTTTCTCCCTTAAGTAAATTAAAAAAAGACAATCTGTAATAAAAATATCATGTTCTACAAAGTTTATCTAAATATCATTTTTTAATAATTTATCATTTCAAAAATAATCATCCGATTTCTGAAAATAAAAACAAGAGAGACGAATTTAAATTAATTGTTCGACTTGTATGGGGGAACCCCCCTCTAACCAGTAATACCAAGCTTTTTGAGTTGGTTTTGTTGAGTGATTTGACCTTACCTTGTGCTTCATACCAAGTTTCATGGAAAACGGTCGGAAAATAAGGAAGAAATTAATAAATAAGTTTTAATATTCTCCATCAAACCACGCAGAACCATTTGAGTCCAAGTAAGTGGCTATGTGTGTTTCAATGTCGATTTTTGCAATGACAGAGTAGTGGTCAGTAATGTTCGTTTTCAGAACCCCCGATGTAATTGCCTTGCTATCCGGATGATTAATGAAAATTTGGTCAAGACAGGTTTTAGAATTGCCCATTTCCCTTGTTGGTAGATTAATTACTTCTGTAAAACCAGCGGAATACAAGATATTTAAATATTCATCTTTAAAACGGCAAACATTACTATCAAGATGAATATCAATATTTATATCACCCATAAAGATTGAAATATTATTTTTATTAAAACTAGAATGTAAGTAGTATATTACTAAATCGTTTAAAAACAAGCCGCAGTCCATCGAAGGGCTACGGTAGACAATCAGAACACTGAAGCATTGTTTGTTGAAAGTAAAGTCCAACGCAGTCCAGTAGCATCACCCAGTTTTATCTGTTGCATTGTTCCACAAAGATCAGTGTTCAAGTAGACGACCACTCCGTCATTCCTGTTCCAGTTTACAGTTGTAGTAAAGGCATCGTATCCCCGTCTAACTGAAAAAAAACTGTTTGTCATGGTTTACCCAAGCATCTGTGAATGCTATAACATCAAATTTAGTTTCCAAACTTTGTATCAAGATGGCATCTATATTTTTAAATTATAGCAACAGTGATGTTGAAATGAATGATTGAAATACATTTTTCTGAGTTAAGGTTAAGGCATTTCATTACATCATTACATTGAAGTTTCCATAGTTTTCAAGGTTAAATTCCCTATCAGTTTCGATCTTGTAGCTACATAGCTACATTCCTACCATACCATCTACAAATACAACTAACAAATTGTGGAAAGAGCTAAATATAACCTTTGACCAGTTATTATACTAATTTCATTTTTTTAAATATAGAATAGTTTTAACGTTAAGGTTTTATATACGAGTATATATATTTCAAAGGAAATACTTTTTGCCCCTTATAAGTGGCTTTATGGTTTATATAAATTTTTGCATGAAATCAACCTTAAGATTACCCCAAAATGTAATGTCATAGTCTATTCTACTTTAAACTAATGAAAAATATTCTATATGTAAAACTTGGCTATTACTAATGTTTTTTAAAAAGTAAGAATATCTTAATATATTATTGATTTTATCTTTGAGCTTTTGTGTGTGACAACCTTATTATCTGTCTACATGAAGTTCGAGATATTTAATAGTATCGGTTTGATCCACCACACATTTTAAAGTGCAAAAGGTGTGACCCTTTTAACATTCATCACATTTGTTTCTCATTACAGGGGAGCGCGCTGGTCTAGGGGTAGAGCGCAGGGCTTTGGTGCCTAAGGTCCCGGGTTCAAATCATGCCAATCATCAATGGTTTTTCGCTACGTGATAATGCCGCAACCCACACAGGGGTGCGCAAAAAGCCGCTACGGCTGAAGTGTTTTGGGAGTAATCCGCCCCTTTCAATAATATTAAACATCTCATTACATCAGTAAACTCATTATTTTTCCTTAGTCTATAATTCATATACTTAGTTTTTTTCTGCATTTAATAGCAAACAATTAGCAGTGAACCACCGTTGGAGCGCTGCAAGGTCCAAACCCATTGCTCAATGTACATTCTTCCAATTGTTTTCAGAGTAGCATAAGGCTGTATCATCAGCAAACAATGTTAATTTCCCATAGAATTTAGCTTTGCAAAGATCATTAATGTAAATAATAAACAATATTGCTCCCAGAACAGAACCCTGAGGAACAGCATTTTTAATAGTTTTCATTTCACTTAAAACAGAATTAATCTTAACATACTGTTTTCTATTTGTTAAGTAACTTTGAAACCACTGATAAGCGTTACCTCTAATACCAATATCGTACAATATTTGTAACAGAACGCTATGATCTACAGTGTCCAAAGCCTTTTTAATTACTATGGAATAACCCACACTTATGCTTTTGCTCTCATTTTGCTCTCATTGACTGGGACGGTGGGTAATCCAACTACTTGGAGGTCACGAATTGTGGATAGTTATGAGCGATGGTCGGTGAGTGTAGTGTTCTCTTGTGTGGATTAACGTCTGCACTATTGAATACTACATTAACCCGCAAATACCATCCTCATAATTAGACCAGTTCGTAATTCAGAGGCCGTGGTTCGGATTCCACGTTAAACTGTAGGTCCCTTAGTTGCCATCGGCTGTTGGGCTATTAATTAACAGTCCTGTCTAAGGAACATGTCAGCCTTAGTCAGTACCAAGACTACAAGATCGCGCCACAATCATCTTACATTCAATCCTCATTCATACTTGGCTTAAAATACCTATATTGTATAGTGTGGTTGCCATTTTAATGGTCTAATCTAATCTACAATTAATTTAACTTTGTTTCCCTTGTTGTTATTTTCAGACATTAGATGATTATTGACATGGATAAGTCTTAGCTCTTGGGTGTGTTAGCAATTTTGTTGAAACAATAAATTAAAATTAGTAAATGATATTTAGATCATCAAATTTGAAGAATATGATAGTTTTATTAAATATTGTCTTTTTATATTTAATCAAGGGAGAAAGTATGTGTCAGTCTACCGATAGTGTTTATTTTTTATGTTAAAAAACCCCTGCAATTAACCTGAAGGAACAGATAAAATTGACAACCTTGAATTTTCTACCAAAATTTCATTCAAAATGTATGAATGAAAATTATTTTCATTGCGGTGAGCCATTGTTGAGGAAATTAATAAATAATTGATAAATAAATATATAGTTAAATAATTATCATTTATATAATTATATTATATAATTATCTATTGATGTACGTAACTTAACTAATAATTGAATAAAACTATTTAATACCTCTGAAAAGTAAAAATTCATAAAATTGTAAAGTATAGACAATAAAGTACTTAATAAATGTGATAAAATTACCTAATAAATTATATCAGTAAACTAGCATTTACTTTCTCCTTGTAAAGGTCAACTGAATAATTACTGTACTTACATTTCACATTACTATCATATTACTATCAACTCTTCTCTAACCTGCATAACAAGAATATACATTTTAAGTATACCCATCAAATTTCCCACCTTCTCCTCCCAGGACTTTTTGAACTAGGCCATTGCCCGGAACTGTTTTTACATTACTTGGGATAGATCTAGTGGGTTGCGACATTATCACATAGCGAAAAGCCACTGGTGATATAGCATTGAGCTTGTTTATAAACAGTCCATAATAGTTTCTGAGATTTTAATTTTCATGGTGTTTTCACAAATTTAAAAATTATTTCTTTTTTAAATTTTGTAACAAATATAATCATTTATCCAGGGTTTTAACTTTTTCAACTGTTTGTTGTTACTATCTATTAAAAATATACTTTTATCTATTAGTTGTATTAAAATTTTGTAAAAAATATCAAAAGCAATTGAAGCGTCAGGTGCATTATATATATATATATATACGTCTGACCAGTCGGTGTTCACCAATGGCTGATTGAGTCTTGCGTAATCAGTCCAGTAGCGCAGGCCGGGGTCAGGGGGGTCACCAATACCGCCTCCGCCATCATCACGCTCACCACGACTCTTATCAGAGAATTATCGGTGATATCAGCATGTATCCACCTGAATCCACCTCCACTCTGCACCTGTTCCTAACTCTGCTGAACACATGGTCTATACATGTTGAGGATTGTACTGTTATTTGTGTTGGCTCATTTACTAAGCTTTCTAGACCAATACTGGCCAATATGGTTTTATATTTGTAGAAACACTATCATCTAATAAATTTATGTTGATATCACCTATACAGATTAAATTAATTAAATGATTTATTTTACAAAAACACTATTTTTATCAGTAAAATATTTTTTTAATTCATCGGTAAATGTATTTGCCACAACAAAATGGAATCGGTATATTGATGCTATACAAAACATTTCTCCAGAAAACTGGAAAGATGTTAGCAACATATTTGAGGTTTCACTATTAAATTAATCTATAATATTATAAAGAAGAGGTGGTTTCTGTATGTTTGTTTGAGGGTTTGTGGGTTTGTTTGTGGGTTTGTTGTGGCAAGTAAATGCGAAAAATACTGAACCGACCGGTTTGAAATTTTACACAAAGTTAGATCTTAAACTCATGCAACACATAGGCATACTCATTTCCTTAAAATCCTCTCGGGCTACACCCTGTGAACGTCCTAACTTTCAATGTTTACATTTTTAGAGAATGAAAACAAAAAATTACTTGAACAGCTGTGAACACTAAAATTTGACAGTTCGAGAAGCAGAAGACATGGTTGCTGTAAATACCCTGGGATTCAATGTTTACAGTTTTTAATCTTAAAAAATTAAAAACAGTATGTCAACATCCGTTTACTTTACATTTTGACAGTTCAGGAAGAAGAAGAAATAAAGTTGATTTCTCAGATAAACTGCTGGATCGAAATTAGTGAATTATTTGAAATAGTGGAATGGTAGATTTTAAGTTTTTTCCGACGACTGTCTCTATTACATTAATCCTTATCCTCTCCTAATATTTGACAGATGTTACTTTGAAATGTTGTAAACACTCGTGTTTTGTCATTTTGTAAAAAATGAAGAATTAATTAACAAATAACTTAAATGTATCAGTAGAGCCTACACCTTTCAGCCTTTTTACACGTACGAAGAACGGGTACTTTGGCTAGTATTTAATAAAGTGTTTTTAATATAAATCACATTGCCACCTGCTCTGTAATTATCACTACATTTTACATGAATTAAATAAAAAATTTTTGAACAAATTTTTTTTAAATATCTCCAAACTTAAGCAAACTGTTGTGTTTCTCCGCCCACACAGTTTCACACATGGCTATTAATGTTTCCCATTTAGTATTAGGAATTAAAGTTCCTTTATAAAAATTGCAATAGAGTTGCCCTCTTTGGAGATGTTCTTATAAAGTTTGTCACAGTTTTTACGATTTCAATGCAGTTTCTGGCACCTGGGAGGCTGCAGGAGTGACATAAAGCCAAATTTAGAGAAATTACAGTGAACTTAAAGTGCTTTAGGAAAAGTTTGTTTAACTATTGTCTGCACTCCTTTGTTTGAGCCCTTCATGACAGAGGCTCCGCCCTAACCTTATTTATCATATTTGTCATATCGTTTAGAGTTAAAAGAATTGTATTGGCTAGCCCCTGTTCCGTTGTATCGTCAGCGTTGACAAAAAATCTTCCTTGCAAATATAAAATTAGGTCTTTCTTCTTTAGTGTACCTTACACAAATTGAGACTTACTCGTGACCAGCGATATCCGCTGTTTAATGCAAAACTGAAAATGTCTTAGCATTATTAACATATGCTGCAATTATTACTTGTATTACACTTATCACACTCATATTAACCTTAAAATATGAGAGCCAGAGTAGGTCGGTGTCTTATGAATTAGATTAGATATGCAACAAGACAATA
>CM041787.1:29129884-29196522 GCA_023375725.1 Nephotettix cincticeps | reverse complement strand
ATTATCTGGACATAAAAAAGGAGTTCGCCTATTCACATAAGATTGATCGACATGGGAAAAAGAATGCAGGTTTGCTGTTGTAAGAAACACATAAACTATGACTTTTAACATAAACGTATGGATCACAACCACAGAAGCTAAATACTAAGTTTTATCCAAAATTTTTGATTAATAAGGGAAATAGTAATTTTTCCTTATCCCCCATAAGATTAGCATTGGAGCCCCTAAATACAATGTACTGTGTTTAGATTTTTTAATATCTCGGTAACCGTTGGAGATAAATAAAAACTTTAAGAAACAAAATTGTGTCGTTATTTGAGCTGAATCTAATGGTAAAAGATAAAATTTGAAAAATTACACGGAAACAAAAAACACATTTTTGGGATACAAACCACCCCCCTAAACTACCGACGATATGTCTGGATTACGAACTCGTCCGAGAAAATGTAGGAATACACGTTTCTACCAAATTTGGTCTCGATCGGACCATTTTTACGAAAGTTATCGTGTTCATAGACACGTATATATGTACACAGTGTGTTCATTAAAGTTGGGGACAAACTGCGAGGGGTGATAGTACCAGATAGGAACGGATTATAAGGAGAGGAGGCACCTTATGGGACTTAGTCAAGACGATAAAATCTCAGGACAAGTGTTGCCATCTGTCGGATCTAGCGGTGAACTAGGCCTCTATGATGCCGTCAGGAGTGTCATTTGTCAATAGTGTCATTTGCGACACTAGTCTAGCTATCTGAGGATGGCAGTAGGCTACCTACTACCAGGGCCGGCGCTAGGGCCATGCGGCCGCATGGGGCGCCAAGAAAAAAGGGGCGCGCGACGGCACGGCGCGGCCGGCTGCACGGCCTGTTAAAGATTTTTTAGAGTCCGTTTTTCTGAACCAAAACATTTTTTGCTGAAGACATATATTTTTTGGATATTAAAGAAAAGGTCTATTTATATTTAACACTTCTTTTTGAGATAGGAAACATACATCGGAATAGGGCGTCTTCCTTAAGGCGTCCTTAAGTCTTAATAAAAATTTCACGGACTCGTTTTATAGGGGGTTTCCATTTCTGTTTGACGTTTTTTTATTGCATTATGGACAATTAAGATTACTTACACCGTTCAAATAGGACGCCATCCTTTCTTAAATTGGCGCCCTTTAATCTCAATCAGACTTTCACGCCCAATTAAAGACGAGCCCACTTTTTTGGGAATAAAAAAATCCATTTATTTTTGCCGTTTCTTTATGGTGTTTTGAACAGCAAAGGTTTACTTATACCGTTTATGGGGCGCAATCCTTTCTTGAATTGGAATCTTTTTTTGTTTCAATGAGAATTCCATGTCCCTTTTAATACCTGACCGCACTTTTCGGGAATTAAAGAAACGCTTGGTTGAATAAGCAAAACAATCTACAATGCGCCAGCAGAGGGCGCCATCCGTTTCTAAATTAGCGCCCATTAGTTTCAGAGAAAACTTGTCACCCTAAACACATGCCCTCTCTTTTGGAAGTGGAAGTAACACCATATTTTTGAGTTTTGACGCCTCACATATTACACTTTGAACCTTTTCTAATTTTACAAATCAGTTAAGAATTTCTTTTAAACGAGCAAGGCTTAAGGTTAGAGTGATGAATTTCGAAGTTGAAAATAATCAAGAGTTACCTACGTTCAGTCACTTCACAAGAACGCCTAAGTGGATTGGCAACACTGGCAATTGAAAATGATGTTCTCAATTCACTGGACACATATTTAGTTTTGAGAGACTTTACCAAGACCAAAGCATGAAGAGTTCAAATTTAGCAGTATTTTTTGTAATTTTTGCCAAAGGACATGTTTTTAAAAGTTTTGTTACCGTAAACGTTAACATAATGTCGTTATGACGTTCATGACGTTACCAGTAACTGGTGATATTTATATTTGTATTTGTAATTTTTCCGTAGGACATGTTTACGTTTACCTTGTTTTTATAAGATTTGTTACCGTAAACGTTACCACAATCTCAATTTTCATGACGTTACGTTACGTTTAATATGTTTGTCTTTGATTTTTAGTAACAAAGATAAGTACTGATTTTACGTTACAAGTTAAAAATAAATATTGTTATATATATTTAAATGTGAGCTTAAATTTTTCAACTCCCAGTCCCAACTTTATATTCCATTTGATACCATTATTCATTGTAAAAAAGGCCTACATATGATATAAATAAATAATTCTTTTACTTTAATTTTGTAATTTTATTCAATACTATATTATTACTTACATTTGACAATGTGTTCACTTTTGATTATAATTAGGAGTTTATATATATATATATATATATATATATATATATATATATATATATATATATATATATATATATATGCAATACCAAAGTGGAGAGATTATTTTTTTTGGGGGGGCGGCAAAAATGACTAACAGGTATGTTAAGGATGAAGACGGTACATCGTGCCACCAATTGACGTAGTAGGTACTGCCATAAGGAGAGAATTTTAAAATTATATATAATTCTTCGTATTTTATTTGAATTTTTTTTGGAAAGGTATGATTTCAAAACTCCAAAGTAATTTTGAGGTAACAAGGGTTTTTATTTTAAAACAAGAGACCAGCATGCCAAGCCATATCAAAGGCCTGTGCTACTTCTAAGAATTCTGCTGAACAAAAGCGTTTATTTTCAAGATTTTCCTTGAGTACATAATATTAAATACAGGCAGAAAGTGAAAGTCAGTATAACCAACTGAAGAAATTAATGAACTTTAAAAATAACATGTGTTACTGTATAAAGTGTCATAGATATTGTAGTATTAAGAGATTTTCAAACGATTGCCAAATGGATAAGGGTATGTTTCCTGCTACAGCTATCTAGTTTTGTAACTGAACCTTGGAAAGGTGCGATACTGAAAGGTAGGAACTAGCCAGTTTTGAATCTGATAATGGCATTTGCAACTGGCCAGTTTTGAAAAAGTTTTCAAATGCAATTAGACTGGTTTGAATCTTTATCCAGTTTTCACATTAAGTTTTAAAGGGGAATTAGCGACTTTTGCCACTTGAAAACTATTTCGACAAGCGCAGTTCAGTAGAACGATTATGTTTCAATAAAAATCTCATTTTTAATTTTGTCAATTAGCCGGTTTGTTATTGGACAACTCATATAGTGAACCTGCTTCACAGCAAAATGCCTGCGGTGAAAACCTAATCGATGCGACGGTACGATATTTTTTGGCAATTAACATTTGAAGCCTTTGCAGAAAATGTTTCTCGAATACCTCGGAAACAACTGCAGAAGATTGATCAGGCGATAACCTAGTTTAAAGATTTGCGTGGTTTTGGTACTAGTAAAGTGTCGATTATCCGAAGCCCAGTTATCCGAAACGTCACATAATAAACACAAACTTAAATTAAGAAGATTCAAACATTGCTGTGACTGGCTTTAGGCTGGGCAGGTCATGGATGCTGTTCCTACGGCGGATCATCCAGGATGGCGATGGGCCTGGGCCTCCAGACCTCTGCAACATCATGCCGTGTACAGAGTTCCCTGATGTGCTCTAGGCTGGACTCGGCTGCGTTCTGAAACAGTCCATTGGCTTTTGTTCTGTTAAACAGGTCAAGAGTTGGGACTCCCAACGTCCCCATAATTACAGAGTTCCTGACGAACCACGGTTGTCGTGTGATTTGTCTCAGCGACTTCGTCTGAATTGCCTCTAGAAGTTTCCTGTTGGTCTTGCTGGCCGGAATCCACCATGCTTCTGAAGCATACATCATACAAGAGCAGGAATCATACATTAGTAGGAACATAGTGACCTTCGTCCTGACCGGGATTGGGCTCCTCGCTGCAAGAAGTGGCCACATCAGCCCCATGATTGCCGTTGCCTCACCCACCTTCCTGTCAACATGCTGTTTGAAAACACAGGTCTGAGTCCAGGGTGACACCTAAGTACTTCACGGACGTCTTCCACGGTATCCCCTCTCCGTCTAGCTGGATCTCGGGTGGAACTGCTCTCGGCTTTTTCTCGCCTCTTCCTGAAACAAATGGCATTACTTTTATAAGCGTTGACTTTGATACGCCACTGTCGGAGCCATGGTGACAGGGTGTCCATCTGTGTCTGCATCATCCTCGCGGCGTGGACAGGGCGACAGCCGCTGTAATGCAGGAGTGCGTCATCAGCGTACAGCGACAACGTTACCCCTGGAACAGTCGGCATGCCATTAGTATAAACAAGGTAGAGTACCGGGCCCAGGACACTGCCCTGGGGTAGCCCAGCCTCAACCGGACGTGTCGTTGATAATGCCCCCTCAACGCATATCTGGAACTGGCGACCCTCTAAGTAAAACTTGAGGAGATGGACCGCTGCAGCCGGGAGCGGGGACTCGCTGAGCTTGAGGAGAAGTTCCTCGTGCCAGACCTTGTCGAACGCCTTGCTGACATCCAGTAGCACTGCAACAGAGCATAGGTTAATATTATGTTTGTCGACCAGCTTCGTAATCACCCGTACCAGCTGTTGCGTCGTAGAGTGTCCGCGACGAAATCCAAACTGCTCCGGCCTTATGTATCCGTCCAGGAAGGGGGATATCCTGGAAAGGAACATGCGTTCGAAAAGCTTCGAGACCGCCGAGAGTAGGGAAATGGGGCGATAGTTTTGATGGACACCCTCGTTCCTAAAGACAAAACAAACTTAAGTACTATAAGCTGTAAGATAATATGTAAGACTAATACCAAAGATGAATCATCTCTGGTACTACCATAGATGACAGAAGAACTAGATGTAAAGTCCAATGTATTTTTCTGTGACCTGAAAAATGTTCTGTGCAGACGATACTATTGATGTAGTATCGATATACGCACCTAGATAGCGCATAAGAAACTTTTAGTACCGATATATGCCACCAGATGAGGCAGTGTACACAAAGTCGCCACGTTTGAAAAATGGAAAACCCACTACTTGATTCTGAAATTCCCACTTTTAGCTCATCCTATTTTTAGGTAAATGTATATATTATAAACCATATATATACCTACCTAACAATACAGAGTAAATAGCAGACTTGCCCTACCTCAACCTCGAAACCTTAATGCTTCTTAAATTGTGTTATTTAACCCATCTATAATTTGGTTTCTGTTTGGAATAAATACTATAGATATTATTGATTGATTGTTCGTATATTTCGCTTGTGTAGTCGGCTGCTGATAGCTGCCGCGCCGTCGTTATAATGTTTGTAAACATCGTTGCTGTACAGAAAATGGGGGTTTAAGTTAAATGTTTCTTGTTTTTTTGGAATAATATGTAGGTTTCCTGATTATTATAGATTTAATTTCAAACTTTTTAGTACCGTTATGGATTTGAAACTGTTGATTGTTATAGTCATTTTAAAAATATGTTAGTAGGTTAGGACCAATGTGTTTCAAAATATGTTTATCTTAAGATTTAGTTCCAAATTGACAACAAACTAATAACAATAAAGTATAAGAGGTGTTTTTGAACTAGCACTGGTTATGTGTGACAATTTTAAGGATAGGTCTAGTGACCTGAGAGACTTTTGGGTGAGCTTATTTCTAGTGGTGATGATTGATGTCTGATTTTGCAGTTAAAGGTAGTCCTACTCATAGGCCTGATTCTGATCATAACTAGATAATGATTTTGGGTCTATCTATAGGCGTCTGACCTGTTGTAATTGTCTTTACTTCCAGAAGGGGATAAACTAGGTAATGATTTAATAGACCCAAAATCATTATCTTGTTTATCCCCTTCTGGAAGTGAAGACAATTACAACAGGTCAGAGGCCTATAATTTGCAGGATTGGAATCAGGAGCTTGGTACGCCTTTAAACAGAAGCCGAGAAAAAAATGTCATGTACAGTAGAACTCCAATTATCCGAATTAATGGGGACCGGGACCTTTTCGGATAATCAAATATTCGGATAATCAGAGTTTTTTTAAAAATTTCCAATAGAGAGAAAAATGCTACGTTTTGATATTGCACTATTTTTTTATTGAATTAAATGTAAGAAACATGATATTTTCACATGTTTTAAATAAAATGTACTTACATTTTACATGCAAACACTGGCTTCGCAGGGGGAAGAATAATAGCGCACTTAGACTTTTTTTGGACAAATTTTTTTCTGAAAGTGATTCGGATAATCGGCGATTCGGATAGTCAGAGTTCGGATAATTGGAGTTCTACTGTATTATATGTTCATGTTCTTATGTGACCATAGACCTAATTACGGAATAAATATACCCAGTAATCATTTTCCTATGTTATTTAAACTGTAGTAATATAAACATTTTACATTTTTATGTCCTCTGTTTATATAATAACGTTCCACGTTTCAAAATGTTGAGTAAATCATCTTTATTTTATATATTATATATGTTTAGGAAACTATTTTTTTCCATTATGCCTGACAATTGTGATACTAAATTGTTCACTGATTCTTTCCAAACAGAATGACAATACATGACATACTGACCATAAAAAAAAACTTGAGGGGTAAATAGGTTGAATATTTGCAAATTACACAAAAAACAGTGCAAGTGCAGAGAAAACTAGACACCAGGTATAGTGTTAAGTTCAATATAAACATAGTTCATGTTTGTAACATGAATTGTTTTTTAACCTTGTTTCGGAAACCTTGAAATTATCAGTGAAATGTGTGTTTTATTTCATTTACTGGTTCATTTGAAACATTATTTGAGCAAATTTTAAGCAATTTTAAATGATAAAAATCAGGATTATCAACTCAATTCCAGCAGCATCTTGATCTATTATTTGTCCTACACCGTTAATTGATATCTGGATTAGAATATGTCACTGTTCTTTGTTACTTTAGACTAGGTATGTCATGCCCTGTATTGAATTGAAATATAGGTATTAAAAATCAATATTATTCTGTGAGGCGTCGTAAATTGTATTTGCAATTGTATTTGTATGTAATATAAGTGGCTATACTATGGAATGTGCTATATTAATCAAAGACTATTGGAAAAAATGTTGAATAAAACGTGTTTGGGGTAAATAAAATTGTTTTCTATTATTGTTTGTTACTATATTTTATTAAATAAAAATAATTAGTTTAAGGAGATTTAAAATTTGAAACCAAATAGACTCTCTTAAACTTCTGAATAAACCCATTGTTAATAAATAGAAGTTTATTAATAATTTGATTAAAAATAAAAGTTTTATAACATAGTTTATGTGTTTTATACATAGTATGCAGATAAAGATGACAATAAAGAAATGATGTTACTAAACTGAAAAACATATGTATATATGCAACACATTATTACAGATAATTATGTACAGGTAATTATTTACATTCCTCTCAACTAAGTTGATCAATAACCTTAATTGATAACAAAGTAATTCAGTGTTACAACTACTAAGTCAGGAAACAGCAGGAAGTAACTGAGAAAATCACAGAAGAAAGTACATTTGCATAAATTAAAGTTATTGCATTTGCATGAATAGGACTGCAGTAACAAATACATAAATTAGACATACAGTTATATATTGCAATCATATGTTTGGTTTAAATTTAAACTTACACTCACTGAAATGGTATCAAAACTTAAGACATAAATTAAACACATATTGCAATGTCATGTGTGGCATGAATTAAAACTGCTAATAAATCAAAGAGTAAAATTTTTTTTTAGTACATTAAATTGTCAAGAAACAAAAATTAGTTGCACAATTATGAAGTATAACTGTTTCTATAGTTGTATTATGATTACTTGTTCTATATACATTGTTCAGTCAAATTCTATAAATTGCATGGGATAAAATTCAAAATTATGGAAAATAACAGGCTATAAAGTGGTATCGTAAGTACTGGTTTTATATATTGCGTAAGTAAAAATTGGCAAAAGTTATTCCTAAAATAATTTAATAATTAAATATATTTACGGTATATTATATTATTTATATAACAATGTACAACAACAGACAAATAAATATTGTTAACTAAAATATATGTACTTTACATAAAACAAAAACTGCATATTTCAGTTTTGCATTAATTAATTGTGAGAAACATTTTTTACCTTCACAGCTGCTGGTGATTTGTTATAGGTTTGAGTTCTCATTGTCCGTGACTCCCATAGAGTTTGTTTTAAAATTTTTAGTCTCATAGCTCTGTTCAATATGAATTGTCTATGAGTCTGACAAGGTCCATCAGTATCAACTGACCATTTTATTGTTGATGTTGGTGCTGTTGATGAGCTCCTCTGAGAAGTGCCTGCAGCTTCTGTCACTGCCCAAGAAACAGATCCATTTCAGGGTTTTGCTGCTTCGGTAGAGGAACCTGTTGTTGTGGGATGAGTCGGTTTCTCCAAGTAAATATCCAGTTTAGTTGGAACAGCATTTCCTGTCAACCTATTCCTAAAATCACTTGTAAAACACTGTCTTGTCAAGTGTCTATCACAAACCGATTTCCTTGACAGCTGCAAATGACTAAGGTGTGTGTCAACTCATCATTTGCACAGTTTTAAAATCCAAATTTACTCAGGTTTTCTTTTTGCAATGGAAACTGGAAAAAAGTACGATCGGGGTTGTCCCGTTTGTTAGCAGCACAACCGATAAACACACACTTAGGTACTTCCCTTCTGCTTATAGGAATTATTCATTGTTTGTTTATCACTTTCCAGTTTAGATAAACAAAAAGAAATATAAAATAACATATTTTTGCTAAAAGATTTACAAATCGTTTTCAATCACGCACATTTAATAGAGATTCACACTATTTTGGATCAAGTCTCACGAACTGTCAGCAGTGAATGCTGGTACCGTAACACACTTAAAAAACGAAGGTTCAGAAATATTGGGATATTTTGTGACAAGCCATAAATCATGATGTTGTGGGGTGGGAAGAGCGAGAGCGTCAGAGGCTATGCCAATCTGTCTCCTTTGGTATGTGACAATAATTTCAGGTAAACTAAGTAATAAGTCGAGTTCATATCTACATCTTTTTATTTTATCCCGTGCGGTTTCTTACCTATGAATAGTTTTTTTTTTTTTTCAGGAAAACTGGAGTTACTATAGAACAGTTTTTCAATTTTTCCAATATTGTGGGGTGTTTTCAATACAAAAATGTATTTCATAAATATAAATAAATTTTGAAATATATATCACATTATGTTTTGTTTGACAAAAATGTTAAAATTTGACTTGTTTTAAAACAAAGAAAACAATTATTTGATATTAATTATACTATTTTTATTTATTGTATTACTAAATAATTAATAAGATTTCAATTAGGCAACTTCAATGTTAATAAATTATTAATTTAGGTAATTAATTACTGATTGATATGTAGTGTTTGTTTGTAATTGAGGAGGTATAGGTTATTGGGGAAAATTAGCAAATGGAGAGTACGGGACAATTTATCTTGAGAAATGGCGCGCTATAGGCGTGCTGAGAGAGAGAGAGGGAGTCACGCGGACACGCACTGATGTGAACACACAAATTAAAGCTGTTGTGACTCACCATTGTTCCAGAGAGTTTAGGGGTTGACATAGAGAATCCCAGCGTAGACCATGGACCTGGATGGATGTGGGCTGCCGGAGGTCTCAGGACGTCTATGGGTTGGCGGCTGGACCGGATGTCAGCAGTGATGAGGGACGCTGGGGGAGGTGTGCGCACACCAGGGGGTGTCACTGACCACAAGAGGGTTAAGGGTCACCAGGGGGATTGTTGGTTATGATGCAGCACTGAAGAGGAATCGGTGGCGGCACTTGAGAGTCGACGCGCTCGAGTAACGCACTGTTCGCGACGACACAGTTATGAGAGTAGGGGCAATTAAAAGCACTGTTAATTGATTAATTTGTTACTTTGAGACAAATAACTTGAGAGAGGGATTGCACTGTTACGCGAGAAAAAGTGAGAGAGGTTAAGAGTTTAAAAGTACGAGCGACGGCCTAGTCGCACGTCACACGGAGAGCCTTGGAAAGCTACTGAGGGGCTTGTAGAGGGATAGCGTCGGTAACTGACAATTGGGTGTCTATAGGGGTACATTAAATTGAAGATAGAAATAGTCACGCCATATTTTATGGCCAATCAGAGCGAAGCGTCAACCCCTCCACTTGCCATATGGGTGTTTGTGTAAACGTTTTGTTGAGAATATCTGAATTGATTTGAATCTCAGATTATTCTATTTTGACTCTGTACATACAAAGGGTATTTGATATTGAATTATTTCTTTGAAAAATACATGATAAATGTGGAATGTCTCTCATTGTTAAAAAATGATTATTTAAACTAAAATTATGCTTAAATACTAAACAATTACTGTATTGATATTATTATTTATTTCATTCCACCAGAATTTCCATACATTTACCATCATTCTAGAAACCGTTGTATTAAACCACAACAGGCTTTGTTTATCTATATAAATGAAATTAGAGTTTTGTCTGTACATTGCTAAGAATTATTCATTTTTTAGTTATTTTTACTTTTCGTGCGTTAGAGAAGCCGAAACCGGTCTTATCTAAATTTTTGTCGGTTTGTCTGTTTGTCTGTGACGCTCCAGGAGGCATTTTACGCCGTCTTCTCCGTAAAAACGGGAGAACTGATTACAATGAAAATTATTTCATGTATTCTCTACACTCCAGAGAAGGTTTATATATGCATATTGAAATCGCCCGCCGCCTCTTGAAAAGTAAATAACGATCGAGTGTTTAAAACCCCACATTTACTCGATATTACTCGCATGTTGATTCAATTTTCAATGAATAACCTACTGGTAATAATCAGCTGTCTTTGTAGTTTAAAGGCTTAATAGAAATAAAAACAAATAGCTGTCAAATCAATATTAGTTAGTTTATATTGGTCATTGATTTTAAACCCATTTCGAAATCATACTATATATTAAAAAGTTATTTTAACTTATAACTATTTATAATAATGGTATAAATGTTCTTATCTATTTAATTAGGATTTCAGGTTTACGTTTCGGTATGATAATCTTTCTTCTTTAAACTAAATCCTACAAACCGTACTAAGGACGGGCTTACTGCTAGTGCTAGTAGTAAAATAAAGAGGGTATTATTCACACAATCTATAACATTACAGTATTGAAAAGATTGTTTCATTGTTTTTCACAGTAGCTACTTTACTTAGCTTTAAAATATCGTCGGAATTTATTTGAATTTAAATTTACTTTCCTTAATAAATTTTGGAGTCTGAAAACCTAAGTTCCAAGAAAAGGACTAAGAATATCTTTGATTGAAAAGTTCCCTCTCATTTTTACAACCGTATCACAATTAAAACAAAAATTTTTAAGTTCTTGTAATTAAAATAATTGCTATAAGTTTTTAAAATGATACAGCTATGCATTTGTTTAATAACGATTTATTAATTGAGTCCATAGGTTTCTTATCTTGCCGAAAATTTATAAATAGTTAGCAGCACCTCTCCTCTTCTTCCAAAATGTCCATTTGTGTTCGTACAAAGTTATTCATGTATTATATTTGAAGTTAGCTTTATTATTGTTTAAAAGTTTTATTTCTAATACGCCAATTTGCGTATTTCATATAGTTTCATTTCTTGAATATTTGGGAACAGCTTCCTATGTCAAATAACATAATATCTCCCCTCTTTTTGCTTCGAAAAGCTATTTTTAGCGACGATATTGATTATGGTGTATTAAGTCGGTTTTATTTAAACAACATACATGTTTTCGTTTTCATTGAGTAATAAATGTTTTAATTAGTTTTATTTAATTTATACATGTCTGTCATTTATTCCTTATTCTATTCAAAGCTCGGTAATACCATATAATACCATACCGGGTGTTTATAAATGAATATCGGGGTTTTAACACGTTATAATTTTCTTTACATTAAAGTTACAGTTATAAATGACATGTCAAATTAGAGAGCAACTCAAACAGTTTTGTTGGTTTGCGCCAGTGCGCATGTGCGCGTAATGTTTCCGCCGCAATCCGCTAGACAGCGGTAGTAGCAAAGATGGCGACTAGTGAACAGAAAGCGTTTTGTGTTTTACAGTTTGCAAAGACCGAATCTGTAGTTACTGTGCAACGTGCGTTCCGTATTAAGTTCGGTTGCGATCCCCCAAGTGACAATAACATCCGTAGATGGTACCATCAGTTTGAAGATACCGGCTGCCTTTGTAAAGGTAAGAGCACGGGACGACCAAGAGTAAGTGACGAGGCTGTTGAACGAGTGCGAGAGTCGTTCACTCGTAGCCCAATGAAATCAGTTCGGAAGGCTAGTCGTGAATTAGAAATTCCTGTGTCGACTGTTTGGAAAGTTTTAAGAAAACGCTTGCAACTACGTCCTTACCGTTTACAGTTATTACAGGCTCTAAAGCCTACAGACCACAGATTACGTGCCAACTTTGCTTATGAAATGTTGTCTCATGACGATGAAGATTTTCTGGATCATGTCGTATTCAGTGATGAATCGACCTTTCATCTTAGTGGACTTGTGAACACTCATAATGTGCGGATCTGGGGCTCAGAGAATCCTCACGAGATGATACAAATGCAACGAGACTCACCTAAATTGAATGTTTTTTGTGCCATATCTCGGCAGAAGGTTTATGGGCCTTTCTTTTTTGTCGAAGCTACTGTAACTGGTATTTCTTACCTTGATACACTAGAGCAATGGCTCTTCCCTCAGTTGGAAGAAGATGAACCAGAGAACTTCATTTTCCAGCAAGATGGTGCGCCACCTCACTGGCATAACGAAGTACGCAGTTGGTTGAACGGCACTGTACCCAACCGCTGGATTGGCCGCAAGGGGCCTAATGACAGAGCTTGCTATGCATGGCCTCCACGTTCACCCGACCTGACGCCATGCGATTTCTACCTTTGGGGGTTCATCAAGGACCGTGTATATGTGCCTCCGCTACCAGCTGACCTCCCCGAATTAAGAAACAGGATTGAAGCAGCTGTTGCAACAATTACTGAAGACACACTGATCAAAGTTTGGGAAGAACTCAGCTATAGACTTGATGTGTGCCGTGTGACAAATGGTAGTCACATTGAACATTTATAAGGTTCTTGGTAAAACTGTTTGAGTTGCTTTTTCATTTGGTATATAGTTTAAAACTGTACGTTTAATGTAATAAATATTATGAGCAGTTGAAACTCCGATATTCATTTATAAACACCCCGTATTTAATAATCAAATACCATTTTAAATCAATAATAAAAATAATTACACTATGTTCAGTATTGTATTCAAAATATTGAAAAGGTAAAGTTAAGAAATACCCCCGTCACAGCAGACCTGCGTACTCAGCGAATTTCCAAATCAATATTATAATAATAATATATGACAAGTTTGGTAAAAATCTGTCGATAAACATGAGAATTATTTGCCTATTCTCCATAAGATTAAAATGGGAAAGAGTGAGTAGGTTTGCTGCATTGAGAAACACTGAAAGTAGCCATTTATACCATCAAAAAATTTTTTTATATCTCGGTAATCGTTGAAGATAGAGAAAAACTTAATTGTGTAGGTTTTTAAGCTGATTCCAATGGTGAAATATAAAATTAGAAATTTTTAAAAATTACATGTGAAAAACGCAAAAAACTAATTTTTGAGTACAAAAACCCCCCTAAACTACCCGTTCCCATTGACCGATATGTCTGGTTTACAAACTCGTCCGAGCATTTGTAGGAATACACGTCTCTACTAAATTTGGTCTCGATCGGACCATTTTTACGAGAGTTATCGTGTTCACAGACACACACACACACACACACACACACACACACACATATATATATATATACATATAACATATATATATAAATTTTAACGACTATTGTTTTTGGACTCTGGGCACCTAATGAAGACAAAATAACATGGTCTCGGGCTTAACTCTTGCCATGAGACCTACGGTAATAGCTTCTTCCCTATGGGAAATTCGCTAAAGAGTAATGGCATATTCTACTTTGTAGCCCGCATATACAGCTCACACTCACAGCCATTCAGCGCGGTGAGTTTGAATTTGACTAGGTCAGGAAGTACAGTCCAGTCTAGTGAACAGGAAGTACAGTCCCAGTTCTATGGTTGTGAAAATAGCAGTTTGTAAAATTGCTCGAGTAGTTTTACTTATGTCCACCAGGAGGCAGCACAAATTGGAGCTCACTAGAGAGTAGTTACCGATAGATGCCACCAGAGCGCGTCCCAATTTTAGGTCACAAACTTTCCGTAAGGCTATCAATCTATGTTAAGGACAGTAGTAGCAGTGAGTATATAGGGATACTCACTGGTAGTAGGTACTGCCATTGTTTATAAATAGACAGCGCTAGTGTCGCAAATGACACTAATGACATATGACACACCTGACGGCGTCACAGAGGCCTAGTTCACCGCTAGACCCGACAGATTGCAACACTTGTCCTGAGATTTTATCGTCTTCACTAAGCCCCATAAGGTGCCTCAGTTCGCTTCTAGCTCTCGTAGTGGTCAGACGCTCCCCGTTCCGCCGCTCTAAGCTCAGTTGTGACTATTTGTGCCTCGAGCACCGCTATATCCTTTTGCTCGTTATTTGGTTCGCCATTAACGCGTGTTTATTTATTTGGTGATAGTGACACTCTGTGGTTAAGTGAAGTGAACTTGTGATTGGATACCATTGCGGTTCTGCAACCTTGGTGAGATCCATCCATTTCATTACTTTAGCCGCTGCCTAGTTAGTCATTAGATATTTCATATTATAGTATAGGCTGTTTTTAGCCTATATTACTTGTCCTATTTATTCTTAATATAATTGTTTCTCATATTCATAGTTTTATTTTTGAGTATTAAATTTAATATATGTTGTAGATTAAGTCGCTATACAAGTGGTTAAACCGCCCGTAGCGTAGCGTTGTGAAAGTTGGGGGCAGGAAATCCCTGTCACCGCACAATAGAAAAATTCCTGGAATTTTCCGTTTCGCCGCGTCCCATCCCACTTGTATGTTTGTTGTTTGTGTTGTGTTGCAGGTAATGCAGCCGTAATGGCACATACAATGAGCGAGGTGGAGATGTCCGACCACGACGATGGTTTCACCCTCGTCAATGGTCGGAAGAAGCGGCTTCGGAGTGACTCCAATGCCTCAACCCTATCCAACAACAATGTTGTTTCAGAACAACGGAAAGCGCCAGCCAAGATCCCGCCCATCGTAGTGGCGCCAGATGTGGTCAACTCGTCATGGCCGGAATTCCTGAGCGCCATCTCAGCGGAGGGAATAATTTATGAGGGAATATTTAGGGGTGATAGGCTACACCTCAGAACTACCACCGTGGAGGACTTTCGGGCCCTCCAGGATCTACTTACGAGGAAGCGAGTGGCCTTCCATACATTTATGTTGCAGGAAGAGGCGGAACTGAAGGTGGTCATCAGGGGGATCCACCATAGCACCGACCCTACCTTCCTGAAGTCCCAGTTGGAATTCCTCGGCCTCTACCCCACGCTAGTGATGCCTCTGCCACGGCGTGAGAATGGTCAACGGCACAACACAAACTCATTCCTTTGCAAATTCAGAAAGGTCGGCCAGTGGGAGAAGGTGTGGACCATCACGCACCTCTTAAGCGTTCGAGTGACTGTCGCCCAATTCGAGCCTAGGCCTGGCCTGTCTCAGTGCTACCGCTGCCACTCGTCAGTGCATTGTAATTTGCCCTTTAGATGCGTTAGGTGCGCCGGGGAACATGAGGCCAGATCCTGCCCCTTGCCCAAGGAAGGAGTCTGCAAGTGCTGCAACTGTGGCGGCGGACACCCAGCCAGCTATAGGGGATGCAAGGCGCACACAAAGGCCATGGCGACGAGGAAGGTGCGCGACACCGAATCTGCTGGTCGGACGATGGTCCGGAACCCTTCGGCGAGCTCTCGAAAGCAACCAGCAGTACAAAAGAAGAAGGTAAACGTTCCTCCCCCTGGCATTACTAAGGGGACGTTTGCATCTGTTGCAGGCGGTAGCAAGGTCGCGGTGACGAAACCCGTACCCCCTTCTGCAGCAGCACACGCCTCCCCGGCTCCAGCACCGGCTGAAGTGACCCAACCCGATGCGACTGAGGTGGCAGAAACCCAGGCCGTGGTCCCACAGCCACGGGCGTGCCGCCAACGACGCAACAGGAAGCGCCAGAGTCCAAAAATGTCTAATATTGTTATTACAGATACACAGCTGGACAACAGCGACACGGAGACGGTAGTTGCTTCACCAGCAGCTCCAAAGGCCCCCATACCAGCTGCCAGGGCCCCGACAGTGGCGAGTCCCGCCCAACCAGCCATCCCCTCACCCTCTGTTGCAGTGACTACCGCGGTGCAGGGTGACACTATTTCAGTCAGGCAGCTAATTTCCTGGCTCACCAAAACGATTCCCATTCTTATTTCAGCCAAGGAAAAGTCCATGCCGGAGTTACTCATACAGCTGATGTCTAGCCTCCTAGAACTTCTGAATGGAGCCTAGGATCATCAGGGTCATCGCGTGGAACGCCAACGGGTTGAAGACCCGCAGAAACGAACTACACTTCTTCCTGTCACGGCTGATAATTATATTTTAAGTTCATAGAGATATAACAGCTGAATATTGACGTCGCACTCATCAGTGAAACCCATCTAACCCAACGTGATTGTTTCAGATTACCATCATACGAGGTCTACAGGACGGATCGCCCACCTAGGCAGCACGGCCGAAACCAGGGAGGGGGCACGGCTATCATGGTTCACCGCCGCCTTGTTCACAGGCCCAGCGCCACAGCCAAGGATCTGCTAGAAACAACTGGCGTTATCGTGCACGTAGGTGGCTTGGAGCTCCAGCTAGTCGCTGCCTACCATCCTCCAGGCAGACACATCGATGCGCTAACCCTTACAGAATTACTAACAGGCCCTGAGCCTATTGTTGTTGCAGGTGATTTCCATGCCAAACACCCGTCTTGGAACTCACGAGGCACTAATGAAAGGGGTGTGGCGCTGAGAGCTTTCCTCGACGAACGAGCCGGCACAGACGTCGTGGCCCCCGACGAGCCGACGCACATCCCTTCGAATCCTCGCCACTCACCTGATGTGATTGATTTTGCTCTGTGCAGGAACCTGTCGTTCGAGATTGTCGCGAGCACAGTTAACGGTCTGTCATCAGATCATTTGCCGGTTCTCGTGACCATCAACGCTAGCCCGACGCTGAGTCGCCCCCTGTCAATGCCCGCATGAGGACTGACTGGAAGAAGTACCAACGACTGGTCTCAGAGCGCCTTCCGCCAGCACGGGACCCAGCAACCACGGAAGAACTCGACGGATGCGTCACGGAATTGCATGAGCTTCTAACTTCGTCAATTTCAGATGCATCCAGAGAGGTACCGCCCCAGACACCCAGAGCCGGCTTGCCGGACCACGTACGCCGTGAGATTACGCTGAGGAACCAGCTGAGGGCCAGATGGCGGGCGACCAGGCACCCAGAGTTTAGGCGACAGCTCAACAGGCAGAATAGGCTAATCAGATCACTTGTTGACAATTTCAGGTCCGAGGGTTGGAATGAGTACCTGCTAACGCTAAACGTGGAAGGAGGCATTGTGTGGAGGGCAGCTAAGCAGATCAGGGGGACCAAACCGGCAGCCCGTCCCCTCCATGGAGATCACGGCCTACTCTACACAGCGGAGGAAAAGGCGGAAACTTTTGCTAGCACAATGTATGCTCAGTTTCAGACTAATCAAGATGTCTACGATGAACTCCAAGGGGAGAGGGTAGAGCATTTCATGGAGAACTTCTTTGCAGAACCCCCAGAAGACAGCTTAGACCCCTTCACGATGTTGGAGTTGGAAGCAGCGATTCGAAGGCTCAAGCCACGGAAAGCCCCTGGCCTTGACCGAAAAGGCACGTCAGCCCTGCAGGCCGCCCCGGCCCCCATATTTGTATATTTGTTATTAATTTTCAATGCTGCCCTCAGGTTCCATTACTTCCCGGCAATGTGGAAGTCCGCGAAGATAATCCTGATCCCGAAACCAGGCAAGAATCACTTGTTTCCTGAAAACTATCGCCCCATCTCCCTACTCTCGGCGGTCTCGAAGCTTTTCGAACGCCTGTTCCTTTCCAGGATATCCCCCTTCCTGGACGGATACATAAGGCCGGAGCAGTTTGGATTTCGTCGCGGACACTCTACGACGCAACAGCTGGTACGGGTGATTACGAAGCTGGTCGACAAACATAATATTAACCTATGCTCTGTTGCAGTGCTACTGGATGTCAGCAAGGCGTTCGATAAGGTCTGGCACGAGGGACTTCTTCTCAAGCTCAGCGAGTCCCCGCTCCCGGCGGCAGCGGTCCATCTCCTCAAGCTCTTACTTAGAGGGTCGCCAGTTCCAGATATGCGTTGAGGGGCGCTATCAACGACACGCCCGGTTGAGGCTGGGGTACCCCAGGGCAGTGTCCTGGGCCCGGTACTCTACCTTGTTTATACTAACAACATGCCGACTGTTCCAGGGGTAATCGTTGTCGCTGTACGCTGATGACGCACTGCTGCACCACAGCAGCTGTCGCCCTGTCCACGCCGCGAGGATGATGCAGACACAGATGGGCGCCCTGTCACTATGGCTCCGACAGTGGCGCATCAAAGTCAACGCTGATAAAAGTAATGCCATTTGTTTCAGAAAGAAGCGAGAAATGCCGAGAGAAATTCCACCCGAGATCCAGTTAGACGGAGTGGGGATACCGTGGAAGACGTCCGTGAAGTACTTGGGTGTCACCCTGGACTCACGCCTGTGTTTCAAACAGCATGTTGACAGGAAAGTTGCTGAGGCAACGGTAATCCTGGGGCTGATATGGCCACTTCTTGCAGCGAGGAGCCCAATCCCGGTCAGGACGAAGGTCACCATGTTCCTACTAATTGTGCGCTTTTGTATCATGTATGCCTCAGAAGCATGGTGGATTCTGGCCAGCAAGACCAACAGGAAACGCCTAGAGGCAATCCAGACGATGTCGCTGAGACGAATCACATGACAACCATGGTTCGTCAGGAACTCTGTAATTATGGGGACGTTGGGAGTCCCAACTCTTGACCTATTTAACAGAACAAAAGCCAATGGACTGTTTCAGAAAGCAGCCGAGTCCAGCCTAGAGCACATCAGGGAACTCTGTACACGGCATGATGTCGCAGAGGTCTGGAGGCCCAGGCCCATCGCCATCCTGGATGACCCCGTAGGAACAGCATGACCTGCCCAGGCAAAGCCTGTCACAGCAATGTGTTCAATCTTCTTAATTTAAGTTTGTGTTTATTATATTTTGATTAACATCTGATATTTCACTTGCTCCAGCCCTGTTCTGATTTGATTGTTTTAGCCATTCCAAGAGGTAATCCAGCAGCTACAGCGGTAAACGCTAATGCTGTGGTTCGCTCAAATGAAGTCCTTTCGCCCGTATGTAAGTTGCGCATACACGTCTGGACGGATGGGGGAAGGTGGGTTTAGTTTGGGTAAACACCGCTTAACGGTGGAGTCTCCACATAACCCTCGCAGGAGCGGGGGTACTCATAAAGAGTTACCACCTGCCCGAAAAAAAGGTGCCTTCTCTCCTTATAATCCGTTCCTCTCTGCACATACTTTCTCCCTTAAGTAAATTAAAAAAAGACAATCTGTAATAAAAATATCATGTTCTACAAAGTTTATCTAAATATCATTTTTTAATAATTTATCATTTCAAAAATAATCATCCGATTTCTGAAAATAAAACAAGAGAGACGAATTTAAATTAATTGTTCGACTTGTATGGGGGAACCCCCCTCTAACCAGTAATACCAAGCTTTTTGAGTTGGTTTTGTTGAGTGATTTGACCTTACCTTGTGCTTCATACCAAGTTTCATGGAAAACGGTCGGAAAATAAGGAAGAAATTAATAAATAAGTTTTAATATTCTCCATCAAACCACGCAGAACCATTTGAGTCCAAGTAAGTGGCTATGTGTGTTTCAATGTCGATTTTTGCAATGACAGAGTAGTGGTCAGTAATGTTCGTTTTCAGAACCCCCGATGTAATTGCCTTGCTATCCGGATGATTAATGAAAATTTGGTCAAGACAGGTTTTAGAATTGCCCATTTCCCTTGTTGGTAGATTAATTACTTCTGTAAAACCAGCGGAATACAAGATATTTAAATATTCATCTTTAAAACGGCAAACATTACTATCAAGATGAATATCAATATTTATATCACCCATAAAGATTGAAATATTATTTTTATTAAAACTAGAATGTAAGTAGTATATTACTAAATCGTTTAAAAACAAGCCGCAGTCCATCGAAGGGCTACGGTAGACAATCAGAACACTGAAGCATTGTTTGTTGAAAGTAAAGTCCAACGCAGTCCAGTAGCATCACCCAGTTTTATCTGTTGCATTGTTCCACAAAGATCAGTGTTCAAGTAGACGACCACTCCGTCATTCCTGTTCCAGTTTACAGTTGTAGTAAAGGCATCGTATCCCCGTCTAACTGAAAAAAAACTGTTTGTCATGGTTTACCCAAGCATCTGTGAATGCTATAACATCAAATTTAGTTTCCAAACTTTGTATCAAGATGGCATCTATATTTTTAAATTATAGCAACAGTGATGTTGAAATGAATGATTGAAATACATTTTTCTGAGTTAAGGTTAAGGCATTTCATTACATCATTACATTGAAGTTTCCATAGTTTTCAAGGTTAAATTCCCTATCAGTTTCGATCTTGTAGCTACATAGCTACATTCCTACCATACCATCTACAAATACAACTAACAAATTGTGGAAAGAGCTAAATATAACCTTTGACCAGTTATTATACTAATTTCATTTTTTTAAATATAGAATAGTTTTAACGTTAAGGTTTTATATACGAGTATATATATATTTCAAAGGAAATACTTTTTGCCCCTTATAAGTGGCTTTATGGTTTATATAAATTTTTGCATGAAATCAACCTTAAGATTACCCCAAAATGTAATGTCATAGTCTATTCTACTTTAAACTAATGAAAAATATTCTATATGTAAAACTTGGCTATTACTAATGTTTTTTAAAAAGTAAGAATATCTTAATATATTATTGATTTTATCTTTGAGCTTTTGTGTGTGACAACCTTATTATCTGTCTACATGAAGTCCGAGATATTTAATAGTATCGGTTTGATCCACCACACATTTTAAAGTGCAAAAGGTGTGACCCTTTTAACATTCATCACATTTGTTTCTCATTACAGGGGAGCGCGCTGGTCTAGGGGTAGAGCGCAGGGCTTTGGTGCCTAAGGTCCCGGGTTCAAATCATGCCAATCAATCATCAATGGTTTTTCGCTACGTGATAATGCCGCAACCCACACAGGGGTGCGCAAAAAGCCGCTACGGCTGAAGTGTTTTGGGAGTAATCCGCCCCTTTCAATAATATTAAATATCTCATTACATCAGTAAACTCATTATTTTTCCTTAGTCTATAATTCATATACTTAGTTTTTTTCTGCATTTAATAGCAAACAATTAGCAGTGAACCACCGTTGGAGCGCTGCAAGGTCCAAACCCATTGCTCAATGTACATTCTTCCAATTGTTTTCAGAGTAGCATAAGGCTGTATCATCAGCAAACAATGTTAATTTCCCATAGAATTTAGCTTTGCAAAGAATGTAAATAATAAACAATATTGCTCCCAGAACAGAACCCTGAGGAACAGCATTTTTAATAGTTTTCATTTCACTTAAAACAGAATTAATCTTAACATACTGTTTTCTATTTGTTAAGTAACTTTGAAACCACTGATAAGCGTTACCTCTAATACCAATATCGTACAATATTTGTAACAGAACGCTATGATCTACAGTGTCCAAAGCCTTTTTAATTACTATGGAATAACCCACACTTATGCTTTTGCTCTCATTGACTGGGACGGTGGGTAATCCAACTACTTGGAGGTCACGAATTGTGGATAGTTATGAGCGATGGTCGGTGAGTGTAGTGTTCTCTTGTGTGGATTAACGTCTGCACTATTGAATACTACGTTAACCCGCAAATACCATCCTCATAATTAGACCAGTTCGTAATTCAGAGGCCGTGGTTCGGATTCCACGTTAAACTGTAGGTCCCTTAGTTGCCATCGGCTGTTGGGCTATTAATTAACAGTCCTGTCTAAGGAACATGTCAGCCTTAGTCAGTACCAAGACTACAAGATCGCGCCACAATCATCTTACATTCAATCCTCATTCATACTTGGCTTAAAATACCTATATTATTGTATAGTGTGGTTGCCATTTTAATGGTCTAATCTAATCTACAATTAATTTAACTTTGTTTCCCTTGTTGTTATTTTCAGACATTAGATGATTATTGACATGGATAAGTCTTAGCTCTTGGGTGTGTTAGCAATTTTGTTGAAACAATAAATTAAAATTAGTAAATGATATTTAGATCATCAAATTTGAAGAATATGATAGTTTTATTAAATATTGTCTTTTTATATTTAATCAAGGGAGAAAGTATGTGTCAGTCTACCGATAGTGTTTATTTTTTATGTTAAAAAACCCCTGCAATTAACCTGAAGGAACAGATAAAATTGACAACCTTGAATTTTCTACCAAAATTTCATTCAAAATGTATGAATGAAAATTATTTTCATTGCGGTGAGCCATTGTTGAGGAAATTAATAAATAATTGATAAATAAATATATAGTTAAATAATTATCATTTATATAATTATATTATATAATTATCTATTGATGTACGTAACTTAACTAATAATTGAATAAAACTATTTAATACCTCTGAAAAGTAAAAATTCATAAAATTGTAAAGTATAGACAATAAAGTACTTAATAAATGTGATAAAATTACCTAATAAATTATATCAGTAAACTAGCATTTACTTTCTCCTTGTAAAGGTCAACTGAATAATTACTGTACTTACATTTCACATTACTATCATATTACTATCAACTCTTCTCTAACCTGCATAACAAGAATATACATTTTAAGTATACCCATCAAATTTCCCACCTTCTCCTCCCAGGACTTTTTGAACTAGGCCATTGCCCGGAACTGTTTTTACATTACTTGGGATAGATCTAGTGGGTTGCGACATTATCACATAGCGAAAAGCCACTGGTGATATAGCATTGAGCTTGTTTATAAACAGTCCATAATAGTTTCTGAGATTTTAATTTTCATGGTGTTTTCACAAATTTAAAAATTATTTCTTTTTTAAATTTTGTAACAAATATAATCATTTATCCAGGGTTTTAACTTTTTCAACTGTTTGTTGTTACTATCTATTAAAAATATACTTTTATCTATTAGTTGTATTAAAATTTTGTAAAAAATATCAAAAGCAATTGAAGCGTCAGGTGCATTATATATATACGTCTGACCAGTCGGTGTTCACCAATGGCTGATTGAGTCTTGCGTAATCAGTCCAGTAGCGCAGGCCGGGGTCAGGGGGGTCACCAATACCGCCTCCGCCATCATCACGCTCACCACGACTCTTATCAGAGAATTATCGGTGATATCAGCATGTATCCACCTGAATCCACCTCCACTCTGCACCTGTTCCTAACTCTGCTGAACACATGGTCTATACATGTTGAGGATTGTACTGTTATTTGTGTTGGCTCATTTACTAAGCTTTCTAGACCAATACTGGCCAATATGGTTTTATATTTGTAGAAACACTATCATCTAATAAATTTATGTTGATATCACCTATACAGATTAAATTAATTAAATGATTTATTTTACAAAAACACTATTTTTATCAGTAAAATATTTTTTTAATTCATCGGTAAATGTATTTGCCACAACAAAATGGAATCGGTATATTGATGCTATACAAAACATTTCTCCAGAAAACTGGAAAGATGTTAGCAACATATCTGAGGTTTCACTATTAAATTAATCTATAATATTATAAAGAAGAGGTGGTTTCTGTATGTTTGTTTGAGGGTTTGTGGGTTTGTTGTGGCAAGTAAATGCGAAAAATACTGAACCGACCGGTTTGAAATTTTACACAAAGTTAGATCTTAAACTCATGCAACACATAGGCATACTCATTTCCTTAAAATCCTCTCGGGCTACACCCTGTGAACGTCCTAACTTTCAATGTTTACATTTTTCGAGAATGAAAACATAAAATTACTTGAACAGCTGTGAACACTAAAATTTGACAGTTCGAGAAGCAGAAGACATGGTTGCTGTAAATACCCTGGGATTCAATGTTTACAGTTTTTAATCTTAAAAAATTAAAAACAGTATGTCAACATCCGTTTACTTTACATTTTGACAGTTCAGGAAGAAGAAGAAATAAAGTTGATTTCTCAGATAAACTGCTGGATCGAAATTAGTGAATTATTTGAAATAGTGGAATGGTAGATTTTAAGTTTTTTCCGACGACTGTCTCTATTACATTAATCCTTATCCTCTCCTAATATTTGACAGATGTTACTTTGAAATGTTGTAAACACTTGTGTTTTGTCATTTTGTAAAAAATGAAGAATTAATTAACAAATAACTTAAATGTATCAGTAGAGCCTACACCTTTCAGCCTTTTTACACGTACGAAGAACGGGTACTTTGGCTAGTATTTAATAAAGTGTTTTTAATATAAATCACATTGCCACCTGCTCTGTAATTATCACTACATTTTACATGAATTAAATAAAAATTTTTTGAACAAATTTTTTTTAAATATCTCCAAACTTAAGCAAACTGTTGTGTTTCTCCGCCCACACAGTTTCACACATGGCTATTAATGTTTCCCATTTAGTATTAGGAATTAAAGTTCCTTTATAAAAATTGCAATAGAGTTGCCCTCTTTGGAGATGTTCTTATAAAGTTTGTCACAGTTTTTACGATTTCAATGCAGTTTCTGGCACCTGGGAGGCTGCAGGAGTGACATAAAGCCAAATTTAGAGAAACTACAGTGAACTTAAAGTGCTTCAGGAAAAGTTTGTTTAACTATTGTCTGCACTCCTTTGTTTGAGCCCTTCATGACAGAGGCTCCGCCCTAACCTTATTTATCATATTTGTCATATCGTTTAGAGTTAAAAGAATTGTATTTGCTAGCCCCTGTTCCGTTGTATCGTCAGCGTTGACAAAAAATCTTCCTTGCAAATATAAAATTAGGTCTTTCTTCTTTAGTGTACCTTACACAAATTGAGACTTACTCGTGACCAGCAATATCCGCTGTTTAATGCAAAACTGAAAATGTCTTAGCATTATTAACATATGCTGCAATTATTACTTGTATTACACTTATCACACTCATATTAACCTTAAAATATGAGAGCCAGAGTAGGTCGGTGTCTTATGAATTAGATTAGATATGCAACAAGACAATAATATCATGAATAAACAATCACGATAAAAATAAAATACCCCCGTCGCAGCAGACTTGCGTACTCAGCGAATTTCCAAATCAATAATATAATAATAATAATATATGACAAGTTTGGTCAAAATCTGTCGATAAACATGAGAATTTTTGCCTATTCTCCATAAGATTAAAATGGGAAAGAGTGAGTAGGGTTGCTGCTGTGAGGAACACTGAAAGTAGCCATTTATACCATCAAAAATTTTATTTTTAACATTTATACCAACTTTCATCAACATCTGTCCATAAATATAGGAGTTTGCCTAATCTCCATATGATTAACATGGGAAAAGAGTATGCAGGTTTGCTGCCATGATAAACACATAAACTATAATTTTTTAGCACAAATGTATGGATCTCAACCACATGAAGCTAAATATCAAGTTTCATCCAAAAATATTAGATAATAAGTTAAAAATTAATTTTTTTTATCCTCCATAAGATTAACATTGGAGCCTCAAAAATACAACGTACTGTGTTTAGATTTTTTTATATCTCGGTAACCGTTGAAGATAGAGAAAAACTTTAAGGAACTTAATTGTGTAGTTTTTTAAGCTGATTCCAATGGTGAAATATAAAATTAGAAATTTTTAGAAATTACATGTGAAAAACGCAAAAAACCCCATTTTGGGGTACAAAACCCCCCCAAACTACCTGTTCCCATTGGCCGATATGTCTGGTTTACGAACTCGTCCGAGGATTTGTAGGAATACACGTCTCTACCAAATTTGGTCTCGATAGGACCTTTTTTACGAGAGTTATCGTGTTCACAGACACACACATATATATATATATATATATATATATATATATATATATATATAAATTTTAACGACTATTGTTTTTGGTCTCTGGGCACCTAAAGAAGAAAAAATAACATGGTCTCGGGCTTAACTCTTGCCATGAGACCTACGGTAATAGCTTCTTCCCTATGGGAAATTCGCTAATATGATTTTCTTCAACAAATAAATATTATAAATAAAAGGAAATTAATAGCAAATCTGAGTTTATAAAATACAGAAAATACTTTTTTTAGCATACGTAATATCCCCTGAAACAAAGATTTTGTAATACAAGAAGCTAATAAAAAAAAATCAAACTGCAGTGTTATTCAAAGTAATTGAAGGTCAAAGTGTAAAAATTTCTTAAAAAATATTTTGGTCATATAACTGTAATATAATAAGAGAAAAGTAAAAAGATATACAGTAGATAAAGCCACAAATTGTTGCATACTCATGTTCGGTATTTGATTGTTTACATAGTAACTAGTGCAAGTGGTGTAATCTAACATGATTCGGCAAATTCTCCTGGTATTAAAAGGAATGGAGAAGGTTGAACGTGTTAGATAAGGTTTGTTATTGCTATAAGACGGGTTATCATCTCAGTGGAGCAATTCTTAAGTGGGATAATTGTGAGTTTATTCTTCATCATGTGCTCAGTTGAGGGACAAGCTTGAGATACAAGGCAGCATCTAACATAGGTACTGTGGTTCTATGTCATATATTTAACTTAAATAAATTTAACATTTTTACTGAAATACTCATACAAAGAAAGATTTTCTTTATTTTAAATAATATTGATTTCATTATGATATTATTAAGCCTCCAGATTGTTAAGAATAAATTAAATGGTTTATATACCTCTCTAAAACAATCTTAGTAGTTGAAGTGGCGCAACTATAGTTTCGGCCTAATTAAATAAATACAATCTATTCATATTAAATTTGAATAGATTATATTTACAATAAGCTATATTATATTTATATCATATTATATTTGTCAATAAAATAAATTTTATTTCATTGACGTTGAAGTTTTTGTGACCAAACTTTTATAAAGAACTGACGGATTTTTATTGTTAGATCTAGCTTAAGGTGAAATTCTTGAGATACCGGAAGTATAGATGAAAAGTACAGTAACCGTGTTTCAATCTACTAGAAATATAATCTTGATGTACCGATAAGCTATTAATATTAAATCTAAGTTGATATTTATACTTTAAAAATTGAATTATCTGATGAGACAGGAATAACCCCGAGTTATTTCAGATGCAGAATAAAAACACAACATAAAAACCTCAATACATATTTAAATAGTTTTGGACACAATTGCTGTAATATGTTAAATACTTAATTCATTTTAATTACCTAAATACTTTAATTAATATGTACAAGAGAAATAATTTATGTCTTCTTCCCACAGGTCAGAAGAATGGGCTTAATTTTATACAATTCATCAACAGAAATATTTTACTTAATATTTATTATTCTGTTTTCTTTTTACTGGTACATCACAAAAAACTATGACTATTGGGAGAAAAGGAAAGTGCCTTACAAAAAACCAGAATTTCCTTTCGGGTCAGTAAAGGAAATTGCACTATGTAAAACTTATCAGGGTAAATTTCATGACAACATATATAATGAGTTCCCTAATGAACGGTACTATGGGATCATTGAGTTTAGAAAGCCTTCATTGGTAGTAAGGGACCCAGAACTTATTAAGAAAATATTTGTAAAAGATTTCCAGCATTTTATGGACAGGCCTGTGTTGAAAGGTAATCCGAAGGAATATATTGTAAATCATCTACTCACCTTAGAGGGACAGGAGTGGAAAGACATGAGATCAAAGTTGACTCCTACCTTCACTTCTGGGAAATTGAAGTTAATGTTTAATCTTATAGAGAAATGTAGTGAGCAGCTAAAAGAACAAATCGAAAAAGAGATGGAAATAAACAATGTCATTGATGCAAAAAACATGCTCGCAAGATTCACTTTAGAAATAATCGCATCATGTGCTTTTGGAGTGGAAACCAATGCGATAACTGATAAAAATACAGAATTCTTTCGCGTATTCGGACAAAGTATGAAAACCTCTAAGCTTCGTTACTTCAGACGGGTCCTACTGATAGCATTCCCAGGTCTCATAAAACTATTAAGGCTAAACCTAGTCAAGCCCGGGTTACAAGATTTTGTTACTAATCTTATAAGAGATACAATTGACTATCGGCAGAAAAACAATATTAAAAGAAATGACTTCTTGGATTTATTGATGAGTGCGAAACATAAAAAAACATCAGGAGAGGAAAATGGACATACAAAAGGAGGAAAACCTCAACAAGCAATAGAAGGTAGGTCACTTTTTACGTTCTAACCCTACATTACAAAGAAAAAATAATTTTTTGTACAAAAATAATTAGATTTGAATTGACAGTGGAAATTGACAAGCAATTAGACTGATAATCAATATAGACTGACAATCTACAAACTGCAAACCCCTATTTTAGGAAAAAAACTAATGGATCTCTCTCTTCCATGAAAAACTATACTCATTGTAAGTGCAGATTATAAATTATATGGAATAAATAAGAATTTCATTATATACTATTTTTAATAAAATAGAATAACTATAACAAATTTTGGAATATGTAATTTTCGCACATTCAATCAGTAGTACACTCAAGAGTCTTGTTTTAGGAGACTAAGTAAAATGTAGAAAATCTTGTTCACAAAATCTGGTTCAGGTGGTGGAATCTTGATTCTGTGTATACACAGAACCAAGACTACAGTCAGTTACAGACTACAGTTGCAGTTTTATTACAGGCAACACATGTGTGCAAATACCATTCATGGCCACTAAACATACTTTTGCCCACACCACTTACTGGTATTAGTGCTTGTTCATCAAATCCACATATATTTTAATAGCTGTAAAATTAATGTACAGTTTAACACAGCCTTTGAACTATCATAAATTTAAGCAAAGCTATCAAAACTACTGTAAATTATAAAAGTCTTTCGTTTCAGTAAAACAAAAGTATATTCATCATAGAAACTGTAAATCTATTAAAGGTCATGAAAAAACTTTAGTTCAAATTTAATTTAGATACATACAAAATTTTAAATTGTAAACAAATAATTATGTACTTTCAAAAGTAAGACTTTTAATGAACCAAGTTTTACTTTCCAGGTCTTACAATAGAAGAGATGACGGCACAAACTTTTGTCTTCTTCATCGCTGGCTTTGAAACAGCTTCATCACTAATGTCGTTTTGTCTATATGAACTTGCAAGACATCCTGACATCCAAGAGAGACTTCACAAAGAAGTGAAAGAGGCTGTAAACCGAAACGGAGGAAAGATGTCATACCAGCTTCTAATGGAGATTCCATATCTCGATCAAGTTGTCAATGGTATGGTATTTTGTCAAGTCATAGCATTAAACATAAGAAATGATAATTTTGCTCCCCATAAGATCTTATGGGGTGCAATAATTCCTGAAACAGACTGTATGAAAGCATAGTGTGTGCATATTGATGTACTGTATACAGAGCCACATACTACCCCATTGGTCCGATTTAGATTAAATTGGGTGTATACATTCATAATACCTCCAAGCGTTTATTTAAAATTTTTTTTATTTTAAAGGTTAGTTCACCTCTAAAAACCCTTAAAAACATGAAAAATCCAAAATTCTCAAAAATGGCTCATACGATTTTGTTCAAACTTTAGTGGTTTATAGTGCATAGAGTACTAAATAATATGACCTTAATATCTGTAAAAATGTAAAAAAATAATTTTTTTAGGTTTTCCACCAAACTAATAAAGGTAATTTAACTAAGGCTATTATAACTAGCTTAAAAATTAAACAAATTAGTATTTGAATTATTTGCCTTTGTCTAACGTGTCCAGAGAAAAGTTAAATGTACTGTCCTTGATAAACGCAGTGCATTGTCTGAGAGTGCCCAATATTATTCTAATGGTGAATATTCAAAAATAAATTTTGTCCTTATTTCCCAATTAATGTTTTCCATGAAAGTTGGTATGACGTGTAAGGTCACATTACCCAAAAAAACCCAATCAAAAAAGCTTGGTTCTACTGTGGTTGGGTTGTCCCCCCATAAAATTTGAACAATTAATTGAATTTTGTTTTCCTTGTTGTTATTTTCAGACTGGGTGATTATTGACGTGGATAAGACTTAGCTCTTGGGGATGTTAGCAATTTTGTTGAATAAATTAAAATTAGTAAATGATATTTAGATAAAATTTAAAGAATATGATGATTTTATTAAGATTGTCTTTTAGCGAATTTCCCATTGGGAAGTAGCTATTACCGTAAGCCTGGGACCATGTTATTTTTTCTTCTTTAGGTGCCCAGAGTCCAAAAACAATAGTCGTTAAATTTTTTTTCTTTTTTTTTCGTTATATATATATATATATATATTATTATTAAATTAAAATAACTTGTGCTCCCTTTTAATATGATTTATATATATATATATATATATATGTGTGTGTCTGTGAACACGATAACTCTCGTAAAAATGGTCCGATCAAGACCAAATTTGGTAGAGACGTGTATTCCTACAAATGCTCGGACGAGTTCGTAAACCAGACATATCGGTCAATGGTAACGGGTAGTTTGGGGGGTTTTGTACCCCCAAATGGGGTTTTTTGCGTTTTTCACATGTAATTTTTAAAAATTTCTAATTTTATATTTCACCATTGGAATCAGCTCAAAAAACTACACAATTAAGTTCCTCTAAGTTTTTCTCTATATTGTGGGGCTCCAATGTTTTTCTTATGGAGGATAGGGAAAAATTAACCATATCCCATATTAAACAATATTTTTGGATAAAACTTGATATTTAGCTTCATGTGGTTGAGGTCTATCCATTTATGCTTAAAAATCATAGTTTATGTGTTTATCATGGCAGCAAACCTGCATACTCTTTTCCCATATTAATCAAATAGGGAATAGGCAAACTCCTTTATTTATGGACAGATGTCGATGAAAGTTGATATAAATGCTCAAAAAATAATTGTTTACGCTAGAAACACCTACTTTCAGCGTTCCTCACAGCAGCAAACCTGCATACAATTTCCCATTTTAATCTATGGACAGTAGGCAAATAATACTCATATTTATTGACAGATAATGATCAAACTAGTCATATATTATTATTATTATGTTATTGATTTGGAAATTCGCTGAGTACGCAGGTCTGCTGCGACGGGGGTATTTAAATTCACTTATGGAAAAAAGTATGTGTCAGTCTACCGATAGTATTAATTTTTTTAAGTTAAAAAAAACCCTGCAATTAATGAAGGAACAAATAAAATTGGTAACCTTAAATTTTCTACCAAAAATTCATTCAAAATGTATGAATGAAAATTATTTTTATTACTGTGAGCCATGTTGAGGAAATGAATAAATAATTGATAAATAAATATATAATTAAACTAGCTGACCCGGCGAACTTCGTACAGATAATAATAAACATATAAACATATGATTTTTAATCATAAAACATAATCACAAAAATTCGTTCTGAGAAATATTATATTAATACAATAATTAGATACCATGCTTGCTTATTTGGCTTGCTCAATGGTTCAAATCAAAACAGCTGCTGTTTATATCTTAAAAGGTAAGATACATGTTAAAATCCAAAACAAAATTATTTACCCATAAGATTAACATGGGAACTTTGAAGGCGTATAGGGTAGAGATTTATGGGAAAATCGTCACAAAAACTATCAGACTTTCCTAGTTTAGGCCAAAAGAAGCAGTATACCGAATTTCAGCCTCCTAGGTAATCGGGAAGTGGGAGAATTAGTGATGAGTGAGTGAGTGAGGGCTTTGAATTTTATATATTAAGATAATTATTATTATACATATTATACATATGTTGACGTAATTTAACTTATAAATGAATAACACTATTCAATACCCCTGAAAAGTAAAAAAACATAAAATTGTAAAGTATAGACAATATATTTAATAAATGTGATAAAATTACCTAATAAATTATATCAGTAAACTAGCATTTACTTTCTCCCTGTATAGGTCAACTGAATAATTACCATATAACTATCATATTCATATCAACTCTTCTCTTATCTACATAACAAGAATATACATTTTATGTATACTCATCAAATTTCCCACCTTCTCATCCCAGGATTTTTTGAACTAGGCCATCGCCCGGAACTGTTTTTCACATTACTTGAGGCTAGATCTAGTGGGTTGCGACATTATAACATAGCGAAAAGCCATTGTTGATTGGTGGGATTTCAACCTGAGACCTTTAGCACCAATGTCCTGCGCTCTACCCCTAGACCAGTGTGCACCACCTAAGGGGTATTTATGATATATAATACAAAGGAATATAATACAAGCTAAACATTTTTGTGATGAAGCTAACCCTACTCCCCACAAGACATTTACTATGAACATGTAATGTTTCAGAAGCACTTCGTCTGTATGGAACAGGGCAAACACTTTCACGGGTCTGCACACAGCCCTACAAAATTCCAGACTCTGATCTCGTCATAGAAAAAGGGATGAAAGTGATTATCCCGCTCTTCTCACTTCACCACGACCCTCAGTATTACTCCGATCCCTACAATTTTGACCCAGAGAGATTCAGTGAGAATGAGGTCAATAAAAGACATCCTTATGTGTTTATGCCTTTTGGAGAAGGCCCAAGGAATTGTATTGGTGAGTTTTATTTACGATTTATGAAAATTTATATACACTTATACGCTTGAAAAACTCATATCTTAAACAAAATCACTCGTTTACAGAATGATTTAACACCCCTTTGTGGCAGCAGACGTTAGTACTCGGCCAATTTCCATTCATTTCCAAATTTGTGAAATAAAACCGTCAAACCATACAACCATACAGTTAAACAAAAAACATATATTTTTTTATATAAAAAACCATCATATGTTGGACTGAATATTTTGAAACACACACCGATATTGAATACCCCTGTCCATTAGACCTGCGTACTCAGCGAATTTCTAAATCAATAATATAATAATAATATATGACATGTTTTATCAAAAGCTGTTGATAAATATGAGTTATTTGCCTATTCTTCATAAGATTAACAGATGAACATGGGAAAGAGTATGCAGGTTTGCTGCTGTTAGGAACACTGAAAGTACTCATTTCTAGCATAAACATTTTTATTTTGATCATTTATACCAAGTTTCATAAACATCTGTCCATAAGTAAAGGAGTTTGCCTATTCTCTATATGATCAACATGGGAAAAGAGTATGTAGGTAAACTGGTTAGCAGGTTAGCAGGTTAGCAGGATAAATCATAAACTATGATTTTTAAACATAAATGGATGGATCTGGACCACATGAAGCTAAATATCAAGTTTCATCCAAAAATATGGATTGATAAGCGAAATATTAATTTATCCTTATCTTCCATAAGCTTTTAACATTGGAGCCCCCAAATTACAACGTAGTTTTGCTTAGAACTTTTAATATCTCGGTAATCGTTGGAGATATAAAAAAAACTTTACAGAAGTAAATTATTGTGTAGTTTTTTAAGCTGATTCTAATGGTGAAAGATAAAGTTTAGGAATTTTTCAAATTATATATTAAAAATGCAAAAACCCTAAATAATCCAATTTTTGAGTACAAAACCCCCCAAACTACCCCTTTCTGATTGACCGATATGTCTGGATTACGAACTCGTCCGAGCAAATGTAGGAATAAACGTCTCAATCAAATTTGATCGATCGGATCATTTTTATGAGAGTTATCGTGTTCACAGACAGATATGTACATATATATAAAATTTTTAATGACTATTGTTTTTGGCCTCTGGGTACTCAAAACGAAACAATATCATGGTCCCGGGCTTAAGTCTTGCCATGAGACCTATGGTAATAGCTTCTTCCCTATGGGAAATTCGCTAAAGAGGAAAATTGAATAAATTTAAAAATAAACTAAAACAATTTTAGAATATTCATTATATTCTTTGGAGAAGTACTTTCCCACCTCCTCATGGATTTATTTTCAGGATTTATCATAAAAATTAATATAAATTTACTATGTAAAGTAATATATATTTTTCTTTTTCTTATAATATATTTTTCTTCTCTCTTAGAATACTACGCAGGTTAGTAATGTAAACACTATTCTACTGTATAAAACATTTATTGTATGAATAAAGAGATATTGAATTGAAAGCGCAGAATACGTAGTTAGTCTATGAACTTACGGCAGGGTCGTCTCCAGGGTGGGTATTAAGGGATGTATAGTAAGTGTGGGAATGAATATTCGGAGTATTTATTTCTTAGGAGTTGATAGACCCCCTCCTTACCGAGTCAAATAAAGTCATCGGTGACTTCTACCAATCGATGGATTTCGAAACCGGTGCCACTGGCGAGTGCGGCAGAATTGCACCAAAGGCAAACAGTACAATCACTATGCATCTAGTAACTGCTTCCAGTGCAATTATCTTCATATAGCACAACACACAATAATGTTACTTTCAAAGTAAATAATCTTATTCATTTATTTTCAGGTATGCGATTTGGACAAATTCAAACTAAAGTTGGATTGTCGACAGTGGTGTTGAATTTCCACGTGGATTTGTCTCCTGATCAAGAAGTTCCCATTGAAATTGACAAAAGTGCAATAGTGTTGATGCCAGCTAAGCCAGTGCTACTAAAGTTTACAAAAAGAAATTAAATATTAATGTAAAATGACTATGTGTTGCCACTGTTTGAGAAAAGGTTATGGTACACACAGACCTTCATATATGTTCTTAAAGCAGTGTAAATTCCTAGGATAACAACTTTATCCTAGTTGTAATTACTTCTAAATCAAAGGGAAATTGAAAATGTCTTACTTATATTTTTTCAATTTTATTTATTTTTGTATTTATTTTCTGTCACTTTTTTATTTTCTGTCACTTTTTTATTTCTTTTTTTACACATGAAATACAATTTAGATTAGATTATTGAAATGGCAACCTACCCAGGTAGGTAGGTATTTTAAGCCAAGTATGAATGAGAAATGAGTGTAGGATGATTGTGGCACGATCTTGTAGTCTTGTTACTGACTAAGGCTGACATGTTTCTTAGACAGGACTGTTAATTAATAGCCCAACAGCCGAAGACAACTATGGGACCAAGAGTTTAACGTGAAATCAGAACCACAGCCTCTGAATAACAAATTGATCTAATTATGAGGATGGTCTTTGTGGATTAACATAGTATTCAATAGTGCGGATGTTAATCCACACAAGAAAAACTACACCCACCGACCATCACTTACAACTATCCACAATTCGTGACCTCTAAGTAGCTGGATTACAGGACGTCGCCACCGTCCCAGTATATATATATATATATATATACGGTACTCGTTGTAATTTATCCTATATGTTCCAATTATGAAATAAAGTTAATAATAAAATGACTTGCAATTACTTGACTTAAAGTACAGTATTTCCTTACATTACATCTCTTCTTGAAATATGCTCAAACATCCTGTTACTTTACTGATACTGATAAAAATCTAGGGGAAAGATTGCACTGTGACCTATGAGATCTATTGTGCCCCCCAGACTAGTCTCTAGTTCTTGCCTAGAGAACCCCCTCTAGTCCTAATGTCTTAATAAAGTTTAGTATTATGAGGGGTTCTAACTTTTGAAAATCCTCCACCGCCACCTGGTGTGTTCCCAAGCTTCTGGCTCTCTTCTGACCTATCGCGTCACACTCGGCCAATAGGTGTCTAGGTGTTTCCTCCCCAGATTGGCAGAAGCGACATTCACCCTCTTGAACAATGCCCATCTTGCTCAGATGACCCCTGAGCCTACAATGCCCGGTTAAAAATCCCGTCAGTATCCTTAGATTGTTTTTCTTAAGTTTCAAAAGTTTCTCCAGGAGAGTCTCTCTGCTCTCCTGACTGCGAGATTATATTCTGTCAACAGGCTATGATAGCGGTCCCAATTTTTACTACGCTTAGCTTTGCTGAAGTTTGCTCTGACCTTCCTTCTCATATTGGTCAGTTCAGAGGTCCACCAATTTAATCTCCCTCCCCTACCCTCCGAGAGCGGACAACACCCGTGAAAGGCGGAGACTATCGTCTCCCCGAGATGGACCGCCTCATGATCAAGATCCTGGCAGTCCCGAACTCTAGGAGACCAGACTCTAAGATATGCCTGTGATCAGAAAGTGAGGGTTCGGTAGAGACCCTCCAGTTGAGAATCTTACCCTCCAACCCCCCTGAATATAGCGTAAGATCAATAATAGAGCTACCTACGCGACTTACAAACGTTGGCTCTGAACCAACATTCGATATGAGGAGACCACTAGATACAATAAAATCTAATAGTGACTCACCTCTGGTGTTGGTCTTCTTACACCCCCAGACTCTGTTGTGGGCGTTAGAGTCGCATCCCACCACCAGTTACGACCCGGATTCCCTCGCATACTCCACCAGAAGAGCAAGCTCGTGGGGCGGAGCTCTCGGTGTGTCCCCGGGCATGTAAACTGACGCGAAGATCAGAGGTCAGCCGGTAGATCTGCAGTTGGTCCTCACCACCGCCTGATCCCTAGAGCAGAATTCCAACAACGGCTCGCATCTGAGTCCATTTTTGACCCAGACGCAAGCCCTCGAAGTATTGGTGCAGGCCGAGAATAACTGTCCCCTAGAGGACCCCAAACCTGAGATTTTGTCGCCCCTTACCCAAGGCTCTTGAATCAGGGCGTAATTAACAGCATGTTTAGCTGAATGTTCATAGAAGACTGCTGAGGCAGCCTTACTGTGTTGGAGGTTTACCTGAATTACCTTTGTCATTATCTTGAGCTGAGCCAGAGTTGGACCAAAAGGTCTCTGTGTACGTGTAGTAAAGTTACATAATATTTTTGGCAGTATAACGTAATATTTTTTACAGATATAATAAAAATTACTGTATATTATGTTGAAAGAAAAAAATTAAGTTAACATAAAATAAAATACCCTGTCTCAGCAGACCTACATACTCAGTGAATTTCCAAAACAAAATTACAATAATTATAATATATGATTGATTTTATCAATATATACGTCGATAAATATGAGTGTTATTTGCCAATTCCCCAAATAACCATGATTTTTAGGTATAAATGGATGAATCTCAACCACATAAAGCTAAATGACAAGTACCATACAAATATATTGATTAATAAGAGAAATATTAATTTTTCCTCATCCTCTATAAGATTAACAGCCCCAAAATACAACGTACTGTGTTTAGATCTTTTTATATTTCAGGAACAGTTAAAGAATAAAGAGCAAACATTAAAGGGCTAATCTTTGTAGTTTTTAAACTGATTCTAAATTTAAAACATCAAAATTTAATAGATTTAAAGAGTATGCAGGTTTGCTGGTGTGAGGAACACTGAAAGTACCGGTACGTGTTTCTAGGGTAAGCAATTTTTATTTTGACCTTTTATACCAAGTTTCATAAACATCTATCCATAAATAAAAGAGTTTGCCTCTTCTCCATATGATTAACATGGGAAAAGAGTATGCAGGTTAGCTGCCATGATAAATACATAAAAGATGAATTTTAAGCATAAATGGATTAATCTCAACCACATGAAGCCAAATATCAAGTTTTATCCAAAAATATACATTGATAAGTGAAATATTAATTTTTCCTTATCCTTAGGATTGACATTGGAGCCCCAAAATATAATGTACTATGTTTGGTTTTTTTTATATGTCGGTAATCGTTGGAGATAGAGAAAAACTTGTACCCAATTTTTTAGTATAGGACCCCCTCAAAACTACCCATTCCGGTAGTCTGAAATGCACACACACACACACACAGCAGTGTGTGTGTGTGTATAAATAAAATTTGTAACGACTATTGCTTTTGGCCTCTGTCCACATAAAAACGAAAAAAGTCCCGGGTTAAAATCTTGCCTTGAGACCACCTACTACGGGTAGGTGGTCTCAAGGCTTCTCCCTATGGGAATTTTCTAATAGTAAATTTTATGTTAATTAAGTTTTTTTGAGAAGCAAGACCAGTATTTTCGTCCACCAATGAAATGTCTAACAACTATAAATAATAAAATTGGTCCAATTGTTATGAATTTATAGATTTCTAAATATATTGTACTATTTACATGGATTAATTTTAAGTTTTTTTTTACTTTTTACCCAGGCTGGATAAACCACTGAAAATCTTCTTTGTTGAAGGTGTGTGTTTTAGCGAATTTCCCATAGGGAAGTAGCTATTACCGTAGGTCTCATGGCAAGAGTTAAGCCCGGGACCATGTTATTTTTTCTTCTTAAGGTGCCCAGAGACCAAAAACAATAGTCGTTAAAATTTATATATATATATATATATATATATATATATATATATGTATATATATTAAATAATTATGCATAACTTAGTACCCTTTTTTTTTGTTTGAGAAATTATTTTATTGAAAAATTCACAACATGTTTCAGACTTCAGTCCATTATCAAGTGGTGAAATAATTTCTCAAACAAAAAAAAAGGGTACTAAGTTATGCATAATTATTTAATATTAATAGTAGCCCTCATTTACCAACTCAAATGTATATATATGTATATATATGTGTCTGTTAACACGATAACTCGCGTAAAAATGGTCCGATCAAGACCAAATTTGGTAGATACATGTATTCCTACTAATGCTCGGACGAGTTTGTAAACCAGACATATCGGTCAATGGGAACGGGTAGTTTGGGAGGGTTTTGTACCCCAAAATGGGGTTTTTTGCTTTTTTCACATGTAATTTTTTAAAATTTCTAATTTTATATTTAACCATTAGAATCACCTTAAAAAACTACACAATTAAGTTCCTTAAAGTTTTTCTCTATCTCCAACGGTTAACGAGATATTAAAAAATCTAAACACAGTACGTTGTATTGTGGGGCTCCAATGTTAATCTTATGGAGGATAGGGAAAAATTAATATTTCCCATATTATTGAATATTTTTGGATAAAACTTGATATTTAGCTTCATCTGGTTGAGATCTATCCATTTATGCTTAATAATCATAGTTTATGTTTTTATCATGGCAGCAAACCTGCATACTCTTTTCCCGTGTTAATCATATAGGGAATAGGCAAACTCCTTTATTTATGGACAGATGTTGATGAAAGTTGGTGTAAATGTTAAAAATAAAAATTGTTTATGGTAGAAATGCCTACATTCAGTGTAACTCACAGCAGCAAACCTGCACACTCTTTCCCATGTTAATCTTATGGAGAATAGGCAAATAATTCTCATGTTTATGGACAGATTTTTATAAAACTTGTCAAATATTATTATTATTATATTGTTGATTTGGAAATTCGCTGAGTACGCAGGTCTGCTGCGACGGGGGTATTTTAATTTACTGCCAGCTGAGGTAAGGACTTTAGCTCCTCCAAAATTCTCAACCATCCTAAAGAATTGGTTGTCAAGAAATGTTTTTTACAGTTTCCAGGAATGTTAAGAAGCCATCCGTACCAACATCATAACTAACAACGTTCAACCAAAACTAACACCCAACAAATCAATTAATCTACAACATTAACACAACAGGTCCTCCCATTCCTATTTTTCAGTCTCTCTTCTCTTACTGGTGGTTTTATTTTATTTTTAGCTGCATCTTGCCAACACCTGAACTGTATGTACCTACCAATCATAAACAGAATAGCAATAAACAGAATTAATAAATAACATAGTTATTTCTAGGAGTGCTAATTGTATTTTTTATTTATTGACTCTGCCCATTGTATTAATTATATATTTAACAGCATTAGAAATCTTTGAATCTAGAGAAATAAGATATAAGTTGACGTTTTGTCTCATCAAGTAGTGATAGAAAGTAGTTTGAGCTGTCACTGTACTACAGCGGACTGAGTTAGCCTAAGTTTCTCATTGAAACAGGAGAGAAGAATGAACTTCTACAAATTTTGGAAATGTGTATGGAATTTGAACATTGCTACAAATAAAGATCTCTACGGGACAACTGACGTAATATCCCGAATCATGTTTTGATACATCTTAAGTTTGGGGGTGGAATCAGCAATTTGCAAGACGCAAAAAGAATGACAGAAGTAATGTAGTTATGAGAATAGGTGTTTTGAAGAACTGAAAACATTCCCTTCGCACTAGATATTGAGTGGGTAGAAATGGTCAAACCTATTTTCCACTCTACTATCTATTTTTAGGGAAGTAAATAAAATATATTTTTATAATTCAAATGGTTTATGTCTATCTTGGATTTTTTAAATAAGTCGTATTATCATAACAAATCAAGCAAAAAGAGGTGACATTGGTGAACATGTATTTTGTTTTTGACATGAACATATGTAATCTCAGGGGAGTGTTAGCAGATTTATATGTGGAAAGCAAAAATTGCAGTGGAAGTGTTTAACCCTGCAGTAGACGCCCCATCAAGTAGAACAGATTAGGTCGAATGTTTGTAAGAAAAGGTACATTTTTGGCAAAATTAAAAATCATTTATTATACTTACATAAACGTAATACTGTATTACACAGCTTTGCCCTTATTTTTTTACGGGTTTCATTCTACAAAAGTCATACATAGTAGAGAATAGTAAGGGAAAAACTTGTTTCCACATTTGTGACAGCATTTCCTCGTAGCGACCTGTCCATCTCTTTCACAACAGTAGTTGCGACCATGCAATAAACAGAATTAATAAATAACATAGTTATTTCTAGGAGTGCTAATTGTATTTTTTATTTATTGACTTTGCCCATTGTATTAATTATATATTTAACAGCATTAGAAATCTTTGAATCTAGAGAAATAAGATATAAGTTGACGTTTTGTCTCATCAAGTAGTGATAGAAAGTAGTTTGAGCTGTCACTGTACTACAGCGGACTGAGTTAGCCTAAGTTTCTCATTGAAACAGGAGAGAAGAATAAACTTCTACAAATTTTGGAAATGTGTATGGAATTTGAACATTGCTACAAATAAAGATCTCTACGGGACAACTGACGTAATATCCCGAATCATGTTTTGATACATCTTAAGTTTGGGGGTGGAATCAGCAATTTGCAAGACGCAAAAAGAATGACAGAAGTAATGTAGTTATGAGAATAGGTGTTTTGAAGAACTGAAAACATTCCCTTCGCACTAGATATTGAGTGGGTAGAAATGGTCAAACCTATTTTCCACTCTACTATCTATTTTTAGGGAAGTAAATAAAATACATTTTTATAATTCAAATGGTTTATGTCTATCTTGGATTTTTTAAATAAGTCGTATTATCATAACAAATCAAGCAAAAAGAGGTGACATTGGTGAACATGTATTTTGTTTTTGACATGAACATATGTAAACTCAGGGGAGTGTTAGCAGATTTATATGTGGAAAGCAAAAATTGCAGTGGAAGTGTTTAACCCTGCAGTAGACGCCCCATCAAGTAGAACAGATTAGGTAGAATGTTTGTAAGAAAAGGTACATTTTTGGCAAAATTAAAAATCATTTATACTTACATAAACGCAATACTGTATTACACAGCTTTGCCCTTATTTTTTTACGGGTTTCATTCTACAAAAGTCATACATAGTAGAGAATAGTAAGGGAAAAACTTGTTTCCACATTTGTGACAGCATTTCCTCGTAGCGACCTGTCCATCTCTTTCACAACAGTAGTTGCGACCATGCAACTTCAATAGGAGTGAGTTCTATCTGGGGATCTTTAATTCTAAGAAATGTTATCCCCTTCGTTTCAGCTCAACTCTCAAACAATAAATCTTGACCATACATGTTATTTCTGGAAAATACTTCCCAGGTGACGTTTATGATGAACTCGCTTCTTGGCAAAGGAGACCCATCACACTGATTAGGCTACCGTTGCACACATTTATAGCATTGATGTTGAGTAAATAAATAACTCCTGTCGTAGCAGACCTGAGTACTCAGCCAATTTCCAAATCTATAATTTAATATTAATAATGTATTACAAGTTTTATAAAATTTTTTTATAGTATTTTATAAAAATCTGTCCATAAACATGAGAATTATTTGCCTATTCTCCATAAGATTAACATGGGAAAGTGTGTGCAGGTTTGCTGCTGTGAGTTACACTGAATGTAGGCATTTCTTTCAATTTCAATTCAATTTTCCAAATATTTTTTTCAATTTTTTTTGTAGGCATTTTTTTCTTCAAGTTTGATGTTTTTTAGTATTTATGGTGAAAAAGTTACAAAACATTTTTCCATATGCAATACATTGAAAATGGGGTTTTACGAATTTCTTATTTGAAGGCAATGTTTGGCAGCCTTTTTAAGGTTTCTCAAGGAATGCATAATAGTAATTTGTTGGAAATTTAATTTTCTTTCAGAAAATCATCATCCACTTTGGTCGATTTCCTCTCCGTTTAAAAGTTATTTACAAAAAACCAAAGCTACTACCGATTTCTCTGTGTTGAAAAAATATTGAATTAAAGATATTTTTGTTCAAGTTTGTACAACTAAATCTAGAGTTCTACCTGACCGATTTAACATGTGATTGAGGTCTATCCATTTATGCTTAAAAATCATAGTTTATGTGTTTATCATGGCAGCAAACCTGCATACACATTAATGATTAAAAATTCATTAATGCGTTGTTGGAAGGCTTCATTAATGTAGATTTGCCAAAAATATGAAAGTTTGAGGTTTTTAGCGAATTTCCCATAGGGAAGAAGCTATTACCGTAGGTCTCATGGACTTAAGCCCGGGACCATGTTATTTTTTCTTCTTTAGGTGCCCAGAGTCCAAAAACAATAGTCGTTAAAATTTATATATATACATGTGTGTGTGTGTGTGTGTGTCTGTGAACACGATAACTCTCGTAAAAATGGTCCGATCGCTACCAAATTTGGAAGAGACGTGTATTCCTACAAATGCTTGGACGAGTTTGTAAACCAGACTTATTGGTCAATGGTAACGGGTAGTTTGGGGGGGTTTTGTACCCCAAAATGGGGTTTTTTGCGTTTTTCACATGTAATTTTAAAAAATTTTATATTTGACCATTGGAATCAGCTTAAAAGACTACACAATTAAGTTCCTCTAAGGTTTTCTCTATCTCCAACGGTTACCGAGATATTAAAAAATCTAAACACAGTATGTTGTATTGTGGGGCTCCAATGTTAATCTTATGGAGGATAGGGAAAAATTAATATTTCCCATATTAATCAATATTTTTTGGATAAAACTGGATATTTAGCTTCATGTGATTGAGGTCTATCCATTTATGCTTAAAAATCATAGTTTATGTGTTTATCATGGCAGCAAACCTGCATACTCTTTTCCCATATTAATCAAATCGGAAATAGGCAAACTCCTTTATTTATGGACAGATGTTGATGAAAGTTGGTATAAATGTTAAGATAAAAATTATTTATGGTAGAAATGCCTACTTTCAGAGTTCCTCACAGCAGCAAACCAGCATACTCTTTCCCATGTTAATCTATGGAGAGTAGGCAAATAATACTCATATTAATTGACAGATAATGATCAAACTAGTCATATATTATTATTATTATGTCATTGATTTGGAAATTCGCTGAGTACGCAGGTCTACTGCGACGGGGGTATTTAGTATTTATGGTGAAAAAGTGAAAAAACATGTTTTCAATAAGAAATACATTGAAAACAGGTTTTTACGAAATCCTTTTTTTGAAGACGATATTTTACCGTCTTTTTGAGGTTTCTCAAAAGATTCTTAATAGTAATTTGTTGGAAATTTAATTCTCTATCAGAAAATTGCCATCCACTTTGGTCGATTTCCTCACCGTTTAAAAGTTAAGTACAAAAAACCAAAGATACAACAAATTTCTTTGCATTGAAGAAATACTGAGTCTGAAATTTATTTGTTAAAATTTGTACAACGAAATCTAGGGTTGCACTGGACCAATTTAATTGATTGATATGTCATTAGAAATCTTTCATCCTGTAGATTTGCCAAAAAATATGAAAGTTTGATGTTTTTAGTATGTATGGTGAAAAAGTAAAAAAAAATGTTTTCCGTAAGAAATACATTGGGGTACCCTTTATCTAGAGAGCGTTGTATTTAACCACAACGGGCTCTTTTTCTAGTGTTGATCATAATTATAGAGAATAGGCAAACTCCTTTATTTATGGACAGATGTTTATGAAACTTGGTATAAATTATCAGAATAAAAATTGTTTATCCCAGAAATACCTACTTCCAATGTTCCTCACAGCAGCAAACCTGCATACTCTTTTCCATGTTAATCATATGGAAAATAGGAAAACTCATTTATTTATGAACTTTATTTATGAAACTTGGTATAATTGGTCAAAATAAATATTGTTTATGCTAGAAATTCCTACTTTCAATGTTCCCCACAACAGCTAACCTGCATTCTCTTTTCCCATGTTAAACATATGGAAAATAGGAAAATTCCTTTATTTATGGACAGGATGTTGATGAAAATTTGTACGAATTGTCATGATAAAATTGTTTATGTTATAAATGCCTACTTTCAGTGTTCCTCAAAGCGGCAAACCTACATACTCTTTCTCATGTTAATCTTATGATGAATAGGCAAATAACTAACTCATATATTTATCGACAGATTGATAAAACTTGACATATAATATTATTATTTCTTTATTTATTTGGAAATTTGCTGAGTACACAGGTCTGCTGCGATGGGGGTATTTTGAATTTTTAGCATAAAAATTAAGGTAAGGCATGATTTGGCTACCACCATTGAAACCAGCTTAAAAACTAAAAAACTAGTATTTTACTAACTATTTGCCTACGACTAATAGGTCCAGGGAAAAGTTAATTTTAATGTCCATGATAAACGCAGGACGTTGTCTGAGAGTCCTAAATGTTATTCTTATATGTATAAGAAAAATATTAAAAAAATTATTTTTTCCTTATTTTCCAACCGTTTTCCATGAAACTTGGTATGAAGCGTAAGGTCAAATTACCCAACAAAACCCACTCAAAAAGCTCGATATTACCGGTGGGGGCTCCCCCCAATAAAATTCTAAAAATCAATTTAATTTTTTTCTCTTGTCGTTATTTTCAGAAATTGGACGATTATTTGAAACAATAAATTTTTAAATGCTATTTAGATAAACTTTAAAGAATATGATAGTTCAATTACAGATTGTCGTTTTCTATTTTACTTAGGGGAGAAAGTATGTGTCAGTCTACTGATACCGTTTATTTTTAGCATTTTGATGAGAACGATGTGCTATCTAACATAGTTTAAATTTAGAAAGATTCGTGGGTTCCCATCTCGTAGAATCCTATTTCGTAGAAAATGAGGGTTTCCCATTCTGTAGAAAATGAAGGTGTCCAATCGTGTAGAAATATATAGTTTTTCCCTGTTTTGTTGGCAATTCTCCTTGTTTAGTTGGCATAGCTTGCATTTCTACACGTTTGGACACCCTAACTTTTCTACAAAATAGGAAACCTCCATTTTCTACGAGATGGGAAACCCGTATTTTCTACAAAATAACACTAATCCATTTTCGTAATATAGCACTGATATTGTTATATTGTGTCAAAAAATCCTAACCAAATTATACCAGAAAAAAGCGCAGTTGGGGTTAACAAAATTATCGTACTGGTATCAGAATAAATGCAAATTAAATAAATGCAAATGAACAATGGAGAAAGCTAATGTTAGCTAACGATCATATTGAAATGCAAATGAACAATGGAGAAAGCTAATATTAGCTAACGATCATATTGCTGTTAGGAGGAAGGTGTACATTATAAAAAATGCATTTTAAACTCAAACATTAAAATAGATAAATAATTAAAGACTACGACCTTCAATAATTAGGCTTAGATCTATCAAAGTTAAGTAAATTAAAGCTCTCAATGGATTATATTTTGTATTCGCAACTAAAAAGAGATGATATGATATTTTATAAATTCTGTCTCAGAGGTCCAATTAAGCTGCACATGAGTATATAATAATAATTATTTATTCATCAATGCCTATTTATCAACAGTGACTAGAAACTATTATTGACTAATTTTACTGGCTCGTAATGAAAACAATATAACTCATTATGTTAAGCCTCCAAACTGGAATTAGTTTGTATGTATACAACACCTTTTCCATGTATTTTCCCATAACCGTCGACCCAAAAGAAATAACTTCGAAAAGTTTGTATGATATTTAATTTATGATTTGTAACTGAGACTGGAAAAAATATCAATGTAATCTTATTTAGTTACAGAAGATAAAGCTATATGAATTGTTGTCAATGAGTAGTTAGCCTACTTTGACCAGAATTTTGTAAATTTATAGATGAAACTAATTATTAATGTGTTCTGCATTAGCTTTGTGTAACAACTACATTCAATTAGTTGTTAGTTCAATAATTATCGTCTTTCTTAAATGGAGCTGGTATTAGTTCATCAGAGACAGCATGGAAATACCAAACGGTAGGCTTCAATATAATAATATATTAACTGAAGAGCAATTTAGTTTCCATTCATGGTAGTGCATATGCAATCTGCTATGGAAAATTATACTGACAACAGACTGTCAGCTCCAAGTACATTGCAAGTCAATATCACATGACAACAGTAACAAAACGGAATTTTAATAATAAAAATCTGCTTAATATACATATTATTAGACTTTTAACATTTTAATACAGGGCTTCCATCCTGCATTACTTTGGAGCTATGAGTATTTGAATTGCCCATAAATAGTGTTATATATATGAAACAAAAAAAAAATATATCGTAGAAAATAACTTTATTTGGAGATCTTTTAAAAATTTACCTGAGGATCAACTTAAAAGCTCAGGGTATATTAACGCGATATGCGAATAATGGCAACCGCACCGCTAGAAAATCAGTTTCACTCTGATTAATGTATTCTAATGAATAGTAAGCTTGACTAGTAAGTAAGTAGTACTGTAGTATATAATGAATAGTAACGTAATCTCCAACGAAACTATTATTTTCTATAGATAAAAGGCTGGTTACAGTTCCATCACAACAGATGAATGATCGTCCCTCAGAAGAGCTTAAACCAAAGGTAGTCATGTAATCAATTAAGAACTAATTAATCAGTAATTCGTCAAATAACATGGCTATTCATTTGAAAAATAGTTACCATAATGGCAACATTTAAAACTTGAAATTCAAAATGATACACTCTTTTTCCTATCGCTAATATTTTTAAATGGAATATTTTTTATTTAAACGATAAAAGAAACGTTTTAAATTTGTATTTATATGTTATACTCACCAAATAACTCAATAACCGAGACCAAACCAATATATTACCACTATATGTACTTTTATTGTTTTAGCTATTCATACTAACTAATTCTATAAACATCCTGGTTAGTTACTTCACTTTGTTAATTAATTATTATTAGTAGATATCTTACAAGACTTAAATCAGTTATTAATTATAAACGTTTATTTCTTATAGTTACGTATATTATGAATGATGAAAATACCATAGATGAACGGATAGTAAAGAACTTATAATCCGTTCCTCTCTGATAATACATATCAATCAAATTTATAAGGGTTTATTCTTCTTTGAAACTAGTCTTGCTAGGCACAGCTAAAAAGAAGAAATAACGTTAGCTACACGTTAGCTTACTTGGCAGTGACAGCTGTTAACCGTCCTCAAAATTATTATCGTGCACATGGCAACCCTGTCTATTTGTTCCATAGAGTAAGAGAAATTCTACAAAATTGGACGACCTTATGTTTCTACAAAATGGGAAACCTTCATTTTCTACAGAATGGGAAACCTTCATTTTCTACAGAATGGGAAACCTTCATTTTCTAAAATTTAAGACGATTTTAAATATTTCTAAAGAATTGTAAGAGCTCACTTTCTGCACGATTGGAAACTCTCATTTTCTACGAAATAGGATTCTACAGGATGGTATCGCACCAGAAAGATTAACTAATATAGCTAATTCCTAAATGACAACTATATATTTATCCCAAGTGTCTATTTTTACAAATATATTTTTACTTAAAAATAAAACTTCCGCACTACTTATATTAAAATAATTAGATTTCCTTACATATAAAACGTGGTTTGTTGTTTTGTGAGTATATTTACTGGTTTTCCTGCGTACTGTTACAAGATGCCATGTCTGCTAATTTCACCTCCACGTCGTAGTCGCCATCATCGCAACGTATGATTTTGTGTGCCGTGTATTGTGTCACTTTGGTTATGTGCAGTGTTGGATTAGTTGGGTTTGTAACTAATTCTTAGTCATTTCTCAGTCATGAAAGGATTATTTCTACTATTTCTGTTGGCCGTGCCAGCAGTTTTGTTAACATTTGAAAATAGTAAGTTATTTTTAAGTTACTTATAGTCACTACAGCAAAATAATTTGTAGTAAATCTATATATAAGAGTTATATACCGGGAGGTCTTGTTAGAACAATTTCATGTGCACTATTTCAGAGGAATTTTAATTTTAAGTTATATACAATTCCTATTCCAGTATTATTGTAGAGTTAAAACCTTCCTATAAATTTAGCTTATGAGAGTCAAAACTGTTTGGTTTGAATATTTTATTTTTATGGGGCTAGGTCTATGTGTTCTCCATAGCCCCAGAAGTCCCTAATATCAGTCTAACTATTCCTGATGTAATTCGTAGCCTATCCTGTAAGTTAAGGGCACCAAAAGATTGTTACACATGAACTAAGTACAAACGATTTTCTTGAACAGCTGCTGTAGTACCTGTTTTTGCCATATGTTACAAGATGTTAATTGAACGTAGGCCATACGTACTCTATAACTTAACCCTTTGAGGACTGGGCAAAGAAGAGGTATGTCCAAAAAAATGCCCCCAATTTTTCATGTGAGTCTCCTAAAACTGCACGCTCCAAATAATGGCTCTTTTGTAAAGAATCGATAACCAATTTTTATCTTCCCTAGTTTTTACACTAACACTATGACTTTTTAATCAGATTGTCAGGAATTAGAACAGAACAACAAGTCAGAACAAAAGGTCAGGAATTAGTAAACTTATAGAACAATTGTTCTATACTAATATGTAAGAGGAAAAAATTACAAAAATTAGAAAACTAATCAGTTTTTAGTTTTTATTATGTTTTATATAAATATACATATTCGACACAATATACAACAATAATGAAAAATATTGTTACTATATTAAACATGTTTTTTAGTTCTAAATATCTTTAGTGACACATTTTAAAAGTTTCAATATATTTGGTGAAATAATTATAAAATTATAGGTACTTAATTGTTGTTTTGCAGAAATAAACTATGGCATTTAAACATCTGTAAATTTTTAAACTACTCACTTATTATTATTGACATAGACATATCTTAGCTCTGGAGGGAGTGTTGGTAATTTTCGCGACCAAAAATCGAAACAGTGTTGTATTTGGTTAGTTGTTTCATATGGTTAGTGACGTCTTAAGATTGGTTTTAAGGACAGCTGTTTAGATGAACTGAAAACATTCCCTTTAGACATATTCATGATCTAACCTATTTTTCATAGGAAAGTAAGTAAAATATTTTAACATTATAGATTTATACACCATACAAAAATTAGGCCCTACAATAACCTCAATGAGTAGTGATGACCTTGAGCGCATGTAAACAACTGCGAAGCAGATCATCTTGTTTCATCATTGGCGCCGAGTAGCTGACAGCTGCATTTTATAACTCCATATTAAATATATTTATAGCAAAATAAACGTTTTATTGTTAAGAATTTCATTGTATTGTACCAAAACATTAATATGGGGGGAGCGCGCTGGTCTAGGGGTAGAGCGCGTGGCTTTGGTGCCCAAGGTCCCGGGTTCAAATCCCGCCAATCACCAATGGCTTTTTGCTATGTGATAATGCCGCAACCCACACAGGGGTGCGCAAAAAGCCGCTACGGCTGAAGTGCCTTGGGAGAAATCCGCCCCTTTCAGTAAAAAAAAAAAAAAAAAAAAACAATAATATGAAACCAGTTATTGATCAAAATGCAATTATAGAATTAGATTAAATTATTGAAATGGCGACCATACTTCAAGGTAGGTATTTTAATCCAAGTATGGATGAGCTTTGAGTGTAAGATGATTGTGGTGCGATCTTGTCTTATTACTGACTAAGGCTGACATGTTCCTTAGACAGGACTGTTAATTAATTAATAGCCCAACAGCTGATGGCATCTAAATGACCTACAGTTTAACGTGGAATCCGAAACACGAATTAAGAAAACAAGAAGTAGGCCTAAAATCTACCGTCCAGATATCGACCGCTCGGTCTTTAAAGTGTTAATTTAACTCTTAATATATTTAAAACAGTAACTAACTAGATCCTGTTATGTTTTAATGGAAATGTGGTTTCAGGAATGCATTTTGTAGCAGCAGACGATGATGAGGGGGATGATGACTTGGCTGATGTTGAGGGTGAAAATGAAGGAGAAGAAACAGGAGTGTTAGATGAAGGAGGAGACAGTGATGAAGGAAAACAGGATGGTAAAAGTGGTGGCTCGCCAGATGCTGTTTCAACAGTTCTCTTTACGAAACCTGTGGTGATTCCTGGATCTAATCTTGGTAATTTGAGCCCATAACCTTAGTTTCATCTAATTATATCTAATCAACCCTTCATAATTGTTATCTTATTGGTCTTCTTCAACTAATATTCATAATTTGTAGCCTATTTCAACATTATTTTTTATGTGGAAACACACTGAACGTAGATTTTTTTAACACTAAATTTCACACCTTCCATGAAAGTGGTAGCTTAGCGAGTTAGGGCAAGATTTAAAATCTCTGGATTAGTGAATAAAGTAGGCTTGATTTAACCCTTTTAGGACTGCAAAATTTTTTAAACGATTTTATTTCACTCTTTTGTTGCTTACATTACATAGATACAGTTGAAAAAGACCAAAAAGGACTTTTTGCAAAGTTTGATTAATTCACGAATAAAATCAATAATTACAAAGATATAAAGCATAATTTTTACGTCATTTTATTTGTAATTAAGTGTACTTTAAGATATGAGTTTTTAAGACAAGCACTAGCAAAAATAATAACTTTTTTTAAATACGGTATGTAATATGTTTATTTTCACAATAAAAAAAAAATCATGTATACTGTAAGTTTTGCACCCGATACAAACTATTTTATTTCAAAATGATATCATATAAATATTTTCACCATCTAACAAACTAATTGAAAAGATATGTTCCGTGGAAGAACCCCATTTTGATTGTTTTAGGCTAAAATATGACACTCTGAAATCACCCCTTGGGTAGCCTGGGTATTGGCGTACTGGATGGTGGAACAAATTACTCAAATACACTTTTTTCGCTCTCTAATAACATACCGTAATTAAGAATAAATACCCCCGTCGCAGCAGACCTTCATACTCAGCGAATTTCTAAATCAATAATATATCAAGTTTTATAAAAATCTGTCCATAAACATGAGAATTATTTGCCTATCCTCCATAAGATTAACATTGGAGCCCCACAATACAACGTACTGTGTTTAGATTTTTAAATATCTTGGTAACCATTAGAGTTAGAGAAAAACTTTAAGGAACTTTAGCGTGTGGAACTTAAGCGTGTAGTTTTTTAAGCTGATTCCAATGGTGAAATATAATATTAGACATTTTTTAAATTACATGTGAAAAACGCAAAAAACCCCATTTTGGGGTACAAAACCCCCCTAAACTACTCGTTCCCAATGACCGATATGTCCGGTTTACGAACTCGTCCGAGCATTTGTAGGAATACGCGTCTACCAAATTTGGTCTTGATGAGGCCATTTTTACGAAAGTTATCGTGTTCATATAGCCTATATATAAATTTTAACAACTATTGTTTTTGAACTCTGGGTTGCTTAAGACGAAAAAATAACATGGTCCCGGGCATAAGTCTTACCATGAGACCTACGGTAATAGCTTCTTCCCTATGGGAAATTCGCTAAAACCCAGCGGAAAACCGTCTTTTTGGCCGAAATAAGTTACTCTGTAACATCCAGTCAACATTGATGTCTGCGAGAATCGGAGCAGAGAGAAACGGGATATTTTTTTAGGGAATCAGGGATATTTTGTCCACGGATTTGGGTTATAGGCTGGGAGAAGCAGGATGTTTTAAGAGAATCCGGGGTATTAAGAGCTAAATTTATCAGTTGTTTTTAGAAAGTCATAAACAGCTGACTGGAATAATAATGAAACATTATTCCACAGAGTAGAAATAAGTAATAATAATGAAACATGAATCTGATAACCTACTTGTTAACCATAATCATAATAATGTTGGATTGTGTAGAACTCCCTGGTGGACATCTGGTGGAGTTCTTGGTTGGTTTCTTGAATAAGGGAAGCCAAGACATGGTACTGGAAACATTGGATGCCTCTTTCCGATACCCCATGGACTTCAACTTCTATATTCAGAACTTCTCCACGCTGGCGTATGAACGATCAGTCAAACCTGGTCATGAAGCAACACTCGCTTATTCCTTCATCCCCTCTGAATCTTTTGCTGGTCGTCCCTTTGGCCTGAGCATCAATCTGAAATACAGAGATGCTGTAAGTTTGTTACTTCTTTTTCTGTTTTCAAACCTATGATGTTTAGTTATTATGATGAAAAGTTGTGTTACTCATTGTTCTTAGGGGTCTGCGGTGCACCGAAAAAATCGGTACGGTACGGTTCCAGCCTTGTACCGAACCTCGGTACGGTACAAGAATTTTTTCGGTACAAGTTCGGTACGGTACAAATAAGGAAAAATTAAGTTATCCAGTCTAGGTTGCCATCAAATATAACTATGGAATATCTCCTGCCGAAAACATTGAATAAAACCCGCCGTTAAAGGCTTTATACTCTACAAGTAATAAAGAATTACAACACTGCCCAGATGTACGGCAAATACGGAACGCAAGACTGACTCATAGCGTGTTGGTGAATGATAATTTAAAATAAAACAATTTCACCAGGACTTCAGGAATATCGGGCAACCAGCCATCTCCCTGCCGGATCTAAATTATTGTGCATTCCCGGCTTATTATCGTATCCACGTATAGCAGCTTACGCGATCAGGGAACCGTTCCTCCTTTTGACGCAACAAAATAGTCGTACCATTATGAGGCTCGTATTAGTCGTGTTTCAAATAGTGATGGGAATACCTGTGATTTTTTAATCACAGTGAAAACCTTTTAAACTGTGATTCATGATTCTTTCAATTGATTCGTTCTTTTTCCTCTGACAGTCTGTTGACGATGTTATATACCAATACAGAACTGTGATTTGCCGTATTGATCTCGCTCTTTCGGGATTTTCACTCAAATAAAATAAAAAATCATAATGTTAAGGATATAATTGAATAAAGGAAATAAATAACTTATTTTTTTAACAATATTTTCTGTATTTCCTCATTAGTGGAACCCCTCAAATCCGAACTAATTGGTACTGAAGCCTGTTCTTCCAAGGAAATAAATAGGCTACTACGCACTTTCGTCACTGTCGCGGGGCAACCGACGGGTTATACAGGCTGTGCGTGACTCAATAAGTTCATTATGGGCAGTGACCTTGGCGGGTCGAGCCTGTGCTAAAAATAAACCATTCTCCCCCTACCCTTACTAACAGGGATGTGTATCGCGTCTGTCTACTGTCTGTGTCTAGTTTAGTGAGCGTTTACCTGCTCACTAAATAAGTGCATCTATAACAACCGAGTGGCTTGGAATTCGTGTGAAGATTTTCTTCATTTCAACAGTTAAAGATAACAGACTTTAAGCGAAAAACCCTGACTTTGTTAAACCTTGAAAAATAAGTTTATGTGATTAAATTTTTTTAATTTCCAGCTATTTCTTTTTTTAATTTCCCAGAACATGTTCAGATTTGAGGGATTCCATTGTAATATTAAAATATTAAACACTTTATACTAAAATAACCATTTTATTCTAAAAAGCCCTTTGACATTTTATGAAAGTGTTTCATTTAATTTGAATAATTATTGTGATTGGTTGAATGAAAAATAATAAACCAGGACAATATAAAACATAGGTCTTGGCTAGGGGGTATTGACTCAGTATATTTTCTGTATTTTTTGTTCTGCAATAAAATACATTATAGTTTTTTATTTTGTTTGTTCATCCTTAGTTTCATTAGTTTCCTTATTAATTAGTTACAACATGAACTATAATGTTTAAATAATTATAAATATGTTTAATATGATATGTTTTTAAAGAATGGATTTAAAAATCATATTACAGTTTGGAAATTAGTACAGTAAAATATTTCTTCTGACATTGTATATTTTTTTAAACTCTTTTCTCTATGTTTTCACTAATTAAATTCTAGAAAATACTTATGAATAAAAGGATGAGATCAGTCAATGTTACTAGCGGCATTATTCTCGTGTACCGTACCGTACCGAATTTGTACCGAGAACCGAGGTACAACAACTTGTCCCGTACCGTACCGTACCGACCTCATAATTTCCTGTACCGCAGACCCCTAATTGTTCTTAAACTTAAACACACAGGAACTGTTATTATCCTATTCTGTGGATTATTTCTAGATTTAAAGCTTTTTTTATATTTTCAGTTTGACCTATACTGGAGTTTAGTTTACTTTTGTATGTGCTAACATCTGGCAACCTCGTTATTGTCATAATAGCTTTCAATGTCCTTTACATCCTCTAGTTGAGTAGTTTTTTTTATATAAAATTAGATTGTTTCACTCAATATTTCATTAGTAACTAATTTTATGGAATGTGTGTATTAGAGTAATCTGCATGAAATTAGTCTCAAGAACAGCTGGTTCCCACCTCACCCCTTCTTGACCAGCAGTGTTGCCATTTTTGATTTAGCCTATCAGCTGATGTAACAATATGCATAATATGGCAAATTTGGCAACACCGCACTGACTCTCATCGGACTACTTTCATGCGGTTTACTCTAGTATGAGTCCACTCTAACCCTAGCATGTTGAATAAAAATCTACTGTATTCCCCTCCCTCTTTACCTCCATAATAAAAAAACCTCAGCAAGCGTAATCCAACTCAATAAAATTTTAAATGTACTTAATTTCTATCATAACCAAGCACTGTTCATAAATAAACGGTACCAGTGAACTGACACATACTTTCTCCCTTAAGTAAATTAAAAAAGACAATCTGTAATAAAAATATCATGTTCTACAAAGTTAATCTAAATATCATTTAATAATTTATTGTTTCAAAAATAATCATCCAATTTCTAAAAATAAAAACAAGAGAGACAAAGTTACATTAATTGTTCAAATTGTATGGGGGGACAATCCCCCCCCCCGTAACACCAAGCTTTTTTGAGCTGGTTTTGTTCGGTGATTTGACCTTACGCTTCATACCAAGTTTCATGGAAAACGGTTGGAAAGTAAGGAAGAAATTGATTTTTTTTATATTCTCCATAAGAATAACATTGGGCGCTTTCAGACAACGTACTGCGTTTATCGTGGACAGTAAATTTAACTTTTCTCTGGAACCGTTAGTCGTAGACAAATAATTCAAATTACTAATTTGTTTAGTTTTTTAAGCTGGTTTTAATGGTGCCAGTCAAGTTATTCTTTACTTTTATTGTTTTCGCTGAAAATTTAAAAATTTGATTTTTTAGACATTTAAAAGCCCATAACTTTTGAACCGTCATTTTTACAGATATGCGGGTGGTGTCAAATTATTTAGTACTCTGTACACTATAAACTGTCAAATTTTAATAAAAATCGTTAGAGCCGTTTTTGAGAAATTTGGATTTTTCACGTTTTTTAAGGGTTTTTAGGGGTGAACTACCCTTAAAAATCAAAAATTCAAAAAAATGAAAAAAACGCCTGGAGATACGGTGACTATATATATACATGCCAAATTTCATCTAAATCGGACAAACGGGGTAGGCTGTGGCACTGTACACATCCAGACACACACACAGACAGACACACGGACGGACAGACATCACGCCAAAACCCACTTTTTTGGATTCAGGGGACCCCAAAACGGATATATCCACCCTCAACTCAAATTCGAAAATTTTGACGAAAACAATACTTTCTCCATATACTACGTATAAGGGGAGAAAGTAAAAACAGGAACTTAATATGTGTTACACTATCATGGGTCACAATGGATTGCATTACACTGTGGATTCATTCCTTGGAAAACATAATGGTCTGATGATTCACTTGTCTGAAGTTGAGCTAAATAGTTAAAGATAAAATACTTCAAATGAATTTCAGGACCAAGCAATATTTTATCTACTGCACAATTTCAGACCGGCAACCAATTCTATGAAGGGGTCTACAATGAGACAGTGAACATTGTGGAGCTGGAGGAAGGTTTGGATGGAGAGACATTCTTCCTGTATGTATTCCTGGGGGCTTGCGGTGTTCTCCTGCTGGTCGTGGGGCAACAGTTCCTTGTGTCCGTGGGCAAGAAACGAGTGGGCGGATCCACCAAACGACCCGCTGTAGAGACCGGCACATCTAACCCCAACGATGTTGACTACGACTGGCTTCCGGAGAACTTCAAGAGCATGAGTGAGTATGCTAAGTCAAACCATTCCCTTTTGTTTTCGCAATCAGAAGGAAAGCTCAAACGTGACTCTCAAAAACACAAAATTCTAAAACTAAACTATGCTGGTGACCATTGTGAAAATTTAATATAATCTTAAATAATAGTTAATTCTTATAATAATAGTGAAGTCTTAATGTACGGTAGTGAATTGGTCATGCGATATAATACAACAGGAGAAAATGCTACTTTTCACCAATGCATTTAAAACTTAAATATTGGAGCTAACATTGTTCAGAGAGTTAACAGTTGCTTCTAAGGTTACTTCATTTTTTTAAATATTTCATAATATTTTTGGATTAAAAAATGATGAATATTTATTTTAAAAATGAGACTTAGAAAACTATAAATTTAAATATAATAATATCAAACAATGTTACTTGAGAAACCCAGTTTTATTACTCAACTAGCCAAAGTACCTGTTATTTGCACGGATAAAAAAGGCTGAAAGCTGGTGTTATTGATGCACAGCAATGCTTCAAGCTAAACTCTGTTTTATTACTCAATTTCCTAAAAGTTCCAACAAATCAAACTTCAAATGATTGCATTTTTTCCAAAACTTATAAATACAAAATTGAATAATCCATAACAAGGGGGCCAAGCATTTTTAACTTTTCGTATGATTTCTTGGGCTTACTCAGTAGGTTCAATACATTAAAAGCAGTCATTGTATGTGTGTTTATATATATATATATATATATAAATAAATATATATATATGAGTTTCCATTACTAGAGATGTATGTTTGTAGACAACAAATCTCCAAGAACACCCAAGATCAAACAGAGTCCAAGGCAGCGCAAGACGAAGAGGTCTGCAGGATCTGACGACTGAACTCTCTACTTCAAGACTTTCATCTGTAAATCATCATTTTAGTCATCGATTTCCATCTTGTCATCTTCATCAAATCAAATTCTGACAGTCGTTGGACAGCTCTTCTCAGACTTTGAAGTTTTATACTTTATTTATTTTGTTACGGATCGTCTTCGATATTCGAAGTGTATTGTGGAAGTGTTCTGTACTAGACTAATTCAATCGGAAATATTCTGTGATTGTATTCATTATAATTAACAGATGATATTAGTAATATTTGGTGCAGTAGTTTGTTGTGATTCAGGGTTATTATTTCACAAGACTATTAATACCAATTACAATTGTAATGTGTTTGTACAGTGTCCAGTGCTAAAATTAAGTTGAATAGGAATAGGTTTATTGACTTTCATGTTTTAATTTTAAAAATGGCTTTAAAATTTCAAACTCTAATGGTCTAAATTTAGTTTTGGTGTAATACCCGGAGTTTTTTTGTAACAATAATTTACATTGTGATACAACTTGTTGAAATGTTATTTATAAAAAACATATTCTAGTGAGCATAATTGTTTTAAGAGATTGTCACGGTTGTGGAATAAAAAGATTTTTTATAATTGAGTGGTTTACTTACTTTTTATTTCAATTGTATCTGATGCAGAAGTATTATTTTTATGCTGCTCTCATTTACGTATTCCTCAGACTGTTGCCTCCACATCTAATTTCAGTTATAGAGTTGTAACGAAATAACATTTTTGTAATGAGCGACCATCTTGCATACATACCCTCCCATGTCACATTATTTTGTCGGCCATAAACCACCCAATCATATATGATGTAGAGAGTTTTTTTAATTTCAATTATAGTTATCCAACAACTTTACTAATCTGGCTTGCTGATAAGAATGAGTTTTTCAAATGTAGGAAAAAGTAGGTTTCAGAAGAAATGAATGGCTATTCAAGTAGTGAAGTCAAATTATGTAGTTGTTTTAAAAATAATCTAGCTGTGTGACTCTGATTGGCATAATCTCAGATGTCTAAAGCCCTTTGCAGGCGATGCTAATCGGTATCACTGCACATGCAACGGAAATTGTAAATGTGTGTTCCAAACGTTATAGCTTTTTAACACTAGGGACCTGTCCAGGTAGGTATTTTAGGCAAAGTACGAATGAGAAATGAGTCTAAAGATGAATATGGCTGAATCTTGTAGTCTTGTTAGTGACAGACTAACATCTCCCATAGACAGGATTGTTATTCAATAGCCCCAACAGCTAATGACATTTTTGTAATGTTAGATATAGTACTTATAATAAGCGATTATAAATCTTAGAAGTTCTAGACAACATTTTTAATATTGAATGTGTTAAATAACTTTAATGTAACTATATTGTGGTTTGGTAGGTTATATCCTTGATTTAGGTTACATGTTGTATGGAAAATTCATACATTTATTCATAACACCAACATCAGATTGGGTTTCTGTCCCAAGATACCATAATGAAATGAAATGAAGTTATTTTATTTATCTTTATAAAAAAATAATAAAATTTAAAATTTTAACATATAAACAATTTACCTGACTGCACTCCTACCTTCACAGTAGTGAAGTGGTGGTCAAATTAAATTTAAAATTAATAATTTAAAAAACTGCATTCCTACTAAATTATTAGAAGTTGATGTGCGGCTTCTGAATTGAATTTTATTATATTGAAGTATTGGTTGATTAACCAATACTTCAAAATAATAAATATCAGGTGATTACCTGATATTTACAATCAGTTAAAGTCGTATTGCAATTACTAAAAAAATAAAAGTTTAATTAAAATTAAATAATAAGAGTCTATGGCAAATAATAACCTAAATAACTGCAAGTAAGTTTAAACTTAGTCAATACATAAGGAAGCCTATTTGGGCTGGAGCCTGAGTTGAAGCACTAATCATATTTATAATGGCCGACAGTAATTAGGATTGCACACCGGGAAGAAAAAAATCAATATTGATGTTAACGTTGTGCAGAAAAAAAGATAAGTGCAAAAACAAAACCAAAAAATAAATAAATATTATATTGGATGAAGAAAGAAAAACTAGAAATAGACAAGTAAGACAATAAGCCTGCCCGCAAAACAAGAAAAGAAATTGAAGTAACACAATTGTATCTGAAACATGAATCGTTAAGCAAACTTTATGGGGGGGGGGAGTGAATGGCGTCAGTGCCCCAGTTGACTGTAGGTTACTGTGATAATGGTTTCAGCCTCATCTATGCCTAGGTCTATTATAAATTCTCTACATCTTGTTTTCAAAGGTAAAACTGATGGTGGATTGAATAAGATTGGGGAAATATTGAATTATGTTGCAATACAGAATACTGGAAATGTAAAAGGGATTCGTTCTTGAAACTGATCTGGTTAACTGAAGGACAGAAATTGTAACATTTTGTGCATATCAGGTATTATGGCTATGGGAAAATAGAGAAAAAAATATTGTTAAATCTTTTATATATGGCAATCAATAAATCTTTAATGAACAGTTGGTGAAGTGAAAGAACTTAAATTTCGTGAAATAGAGCAGCCGATGGGTACCTTCTTCTGAAAAGCAACTTTTAGTATTTACTTTTGATGTTCAAAGGTTCCATAGTTAATAGATTTTAGGGCACCACAACACTATAATGCCACCACCCCCAAGCCACTAATGCCACTTGTCTTATAATGCCATAAGACAAAGGACTGAATATAAGCAAAGTAAGTAATTCTAATCTCCCATTCATTTAAAACTTCCCTTAACCTTTAAAAAGCAAAAATTATCTCTTACGTTTTATTTTTAAATAACTAATATGATGAATTCATTTCATGTGAGAGTCAAAAACCACCCCCAAATACTTATAAACATCAACGTTCCCTAGGATTTGCATTGACACGCTGTAAAACTGAGGGACCATTAGGGTGGACCGATGCCTCTAGGTGTCAAACGAGGCAACTCAACCTTACATAATCCTTCCATGGTCATGATTCACTCCTTAATACTTGTCACTATAATAATGATAATTATTCAGATCATTACAGTTAGTTGTGAATTTTAATATCACTCAAAGAATAATCTATATTTAAATTATTAAGATATATAGGCCTAGGCATAAATTTGGTTTTAGAAACATTCAACAAGAAGACATTTTGATCAAACCATTTCTTCAAGAGTTTTTTCGTGCTGTCCTTTAGAGCTTATTTCTAACCACGATTTACCTTTTATACATATGAGAGTATCATCTGCAAACAGAAAAACTTTACTATTTAAATGTAACTTGGAAATTTTATTGATATAAATCAAAAATAAAACTGGCCCAAGAGTACTTACTTGAATGACAAATAATTAATTGGAAGATATCTACTATAACACAGCTGACGCTTTGTGCTGCAAGAACTTCGAGGGTGACCATGACAGGTTGCACTCGTATTAAACACAAGATTTTTGCTACAATAAAACAGTCTTTGAGGATATGTTTGATTTTCCTGTTGGGATAAATATATTAACATAGCTTTTTGGTTTCCGGTAACCTTAGTTTCATAACTGCACATAACTGGAACGTCAACTGTCTATCAGCTGACTGAGCACTTAGCGCATGATATTGGTTAGTTTCATATAGATTTGCAGTTCCTTGCAAGTTCCTGCAGATTTGCAGTGATTGTTACTTATCCGCCCTTCTCATATATGCGATGATAGTGCAGATATGTACTGCTTATACATTCTGCCAACAGTGCAAAATGTGCCTCCTATCGCGCTATTGTAGGAAAAGTTACAAACTTTTAAACTTTAAATTGAACCTAAAAAAGTAAGAATATATGTGCTGTTGTATATGTCCCTCAACAACAAAAATGTAAATGAAGAAGGTAATTGGATCTTACAAATAAAACCTTTTAAAAATGGAAACTCTAATTTAGTATTAACATCCTCTTTCATGCAACCCATGGAAAAAATTAAACATGAGTGTAACTATATCAACCACTAATAGACACGGTATATAATAATAGCTCTATACGGCTTACCCACTGGATTTGCTAGTCAAAGATCGACATGTAGTAAATAAAAGAAAGTTTAGTAAGAATATGATTATTGATGGAAAATAATTTTACACTCCAATAAAATGTTGAATTATTGTTTTCTCTAACAAAGAAAAAAACGTAAAAGAAAGAATGAAGCTATTAAAGTTTCTATCAATATGAATATTGTTCAATTTAACACATCTTTTGAACAATTAAAAAATTAATACAGTATTTTATTGACCTTGACTCTTTTAATTGGAACTTTTTGGATTGGGTCTTTTTTTCTTCATTTCTTTTATTATTGTTGTTACCTAATTTCTTGCACAGCTATGAAGTGATAATTCCAATGAGATGTTATGTCATTTAGTGTATTCATGGATGATTGTATGAAAATCATAATGTGCATTTTATGATACTTGGAAATGTTATTTTTAGAAAGGGGCATTTGTTTTTCACACAAAATAAATTTATTGTTTAACCCTAGAATAGGCAAGCTTTTTACTTTTAACTGTAACATAAAAATATTTACTAATATCTTCTTGAAATATTAAGTATAAACAAAATACCCCTGTCGCAGCAGACCTGCGTACTCAGCGAATTTCCAAATCAATAATATAAAAATAATATATGACAAGTTTAAAAAAATCTGTCCATAAATATGAGGATTATTTGCCTATTCTCCATAAGATTAACATGGTAAAGAGAGTGCAGGTTTGCTGCTGTGAGGAGCACTGAAATTACCATAAATAATTTTTATCTTAACATTTATACCAACTTTCATCAACATCTGTCCATAAATAAAGGAGTTTGCCTATTCCCTATATGATTATTATGGGAAAAGAGTATGCAGGTTTGTTGCCATGATAAACACATAAACTATGATTTTTAAGCATAAATGGATAGATCTCAACCACATGTAGCTAAATATCAAGTTTTATCCAAAAATATTGATTAATATGGGAAATATTAATTTTTCCCTACACGTCTCTACCAAATTTGGTCTTGATTGGACCATTTTTACGAGAGTTATCGTGTTCACAGACACACATGTGTATATAAAAATTTTAACGACTATTGTTTTTGGACTCTGGGCACCTAAAGAAGAAAAAATAACATGGTCCCGGGCTTAAGTCTCACCATGAGACCTACGGTAATAGCTTCTTCCCTACGGGAAATTCACTAAAAAGCATAAAACATGCCCCCCCCTTATAACCACTAACCACAAAAGCAAAACAGGTGTCCACTGCAATCCCAATTAAGCCTACAAATGCCGTCAACTTCCACCCAAGCCGGTCACCGTTTATTTAAGATGGGCCCCCCACTACGCTTTACCACAAATTTGCAAGCCAAATTGGGATTGTTCATGGTCGGGATTCGAAGCCTAGCACTTCCGAATGGCTAGAACGTTACGCTCGTCAGCGTAGCGCGTTAGCCGGCTCGGCCAATCAGTGCCTAGGAGTAGAAAGCGCTTACTTGGTTTTAGACCTGCTCGGTGGCAGGCTCGTGTACTACGAGAGCAATTTCAGTTGTTTGCCCCCAGAGGGAAACACGGTCACGTAGGCGATTGTGAACACTTCTCACGACAGATGCCTCCACCTGCCAATTCTTATTGAATATGTAAATGCATCGTAAATTACGACTTTGCCATTTCTAGGGTAAAATATTCTGAGAGAAGCTTTCATAAGTTGTTAAAATATAACGCTTTATTCTTAGAGCTGATATAATATATGAAAAAAATCATAACAAGGTGAAATCAGTTATTGAAAACACGGTACCGGTATTTATAAAATCGTCTTATGACTAACAGAATTAAAGAAGTCTTGAAAATATACTACCTATTGATTATTGAAACCTATTCTAGAACTCACGATACAGCCTCAGATACTTTCTTGAGGAAGGAATAATAATTAGGTTTTTGCACTTAATTTTCAAAACTAAAAATGAGTTTTGTAGCTAGGTAACTAGTTTAACAATGTTTCAATTTGTAATCCAGCTTATTAGAAAATTTCCTATGGTAAAGTGAGCTATTAACATGCCCGCATAGTGACAGGTTAAGGCACCAAACAGAGTAGCTGAAGCCAAGAGCGGGAGATTGCGATGGGCAGGTCATATTTTAAGATGTGAACCAGAAACTCTACTAAAACAAGTCTGGACAGAATGATTGTTATAAAAATAATAATTCCTGAAATTGAAATTATATTTTAGAAAGAACTAATTAAATCTTGAAAGTTTATATATAGTTAGGGCCCCTTTAAATGAGAAAAACTGCCGAATGATATTTATTTTTACAGACTTTTCAAACAACTTTAAAAATCTTTTAAAAATTAATAAGAATACAAGCTCTTAATTTAATACAGCATAAAAATTAACAATAGTGCAAAAATACCTACAATGAAATAACAAAGAACATGAAATGACGAGAAAATGGCCGTGTCCAGAGCTGCTGGGCCACCCAATCTCGGAGATCGATTGTTAAATACAACATCAGAGTGCAAAGGGTTAATAAAGTTGTATTATATCTGTAACTGAAAATCTATTCTTGCCTTACATGAAATTTAAAGTGTACTGACCATGATAATAAACTAATATACCATAAAAAATGAGAAAATATTGGTTTTCTCTTAAGGGTCTCTTTCTCTTAAGGGGTTTTCTCTTAAAGAAAACAAAATTTTTTTATTCAAATATTTATTAAAAAAAAAATCACTTGAGAAATAAAAAGGTGCACAGAATAGTACACAATCACATAATCGTCCTTAAAAGAAAAATAATTCTATAAGCTTAGTCTACTTGATCCCTTGAAACTTGCAGACTAATGCAAAAAACAGCTGCCTGACTAGTGAATACGAAGAAAGCAACGGTAATATCACGCATGGTTAGTCACTGACTTATGCTACAGTGCGACTTAACCTACTTAACTTATAGTAACAAAAATGAAGAGAGCACACCACAAGGAAATGACATCTTGTAAAAATATGAAAAATATGAGTATCATTAATATGTAATCTGATTAAAACAAATACAAATAGTTGATCTTTGATGGCTGAATAATAATGAATTATAAAGATTGTGTTACCGTTGGAAACAAAATAACTCATTCATTGTAATGATGTAAAAATTTCACTAGGAAAATGGAAGAGAAACCATCCATGATTAAATAATTATCTTGATTCTTCATTTATCTGCGTAGAATAACAATACAATTTAAACTAATCACAAAAAGTTGATTCAAGATCAGTCAAACTGAAACCACTCAATCATTTACGCAACAAAAGCACCTTAACAAATAATATTTCTTTTAAAGAAATACATGAACATTCAAAATACAAGACTTTTGAGACATTGCACAATTCAAGACAAACACATTTTATGCATAAACCTTAATTCTAAATAAGAGGAAATGTGATTCTTACATTTTGAACCAATAAGTACATATCATGTAAAACCGCCTCATTATATTTCAAAACTTAAAATTGAAAACTCAACACACTCAAAATGTTAACTATGTGCTCAATTGCCAAATAAGAACAGTTAATAGCTGTGCACAATCACAAGAACTTAGTATTACTCAGTAATAAAGAATAAACTCATACCAACTCAATTTAAAAATGATTCAGTATTTTACAATTAATTTACAATGATGCTGGGCGGATCATATTACAGTGTCTTCGGACTTCAAGTTTCTCTGAAACAGTCAGGATTATCATTGAACTAACAGATTATAAATTCATTTCAAATACTTCATCATTTAAATACTTAAGTAAGTCTGAGTTAAGCACATAGACAACAGGTATCAGTTCAAATATTTTTTTTGAATTACACATCTTTAGATGTATAATTACAGTGTTAACTTAGATTTGAAAATTGTTACAAAAACAAAAACTTTTAACATATATTCCCGGTATGTTTAAGAAGGAGATAATTTAAAATTAAGATTAAATGATCAAATAACTAAATGACGTACATTAACTCTTTCTCAGCATTTGATGTAAATATACAAAAAAAATTAAAACGTCACTTATTTTAAAATTGTTTCTTGGCTGTCTATAGTTACCATAGGCCATAAATAAATATTATTGTTATATTTTTTTATTTCTTTGGTAAACTTCTGTTTGGTGGGTTGGGATCACTGATCTCAAAAATCTGTTCTACCGACCGGCCGAGTCATCCTCGCGTTTCGCGCACTCAGACAGAATGTCAAATGAGATAAAGGTCAGTGAAATATATTCAGTGGATTAAACTGTGATGTTTAGTAAAAATTACCTTGAGGTTGAATGGTTCACATTTTGAATAAGACATAATAGTAGAACTGCTCGTTCCTAATATGGTCATAAAACATGTAAAAAATTATTTTTATGAAAAGCATTTCAATAATCAATTTCAATCATCAGATGGAGGTGGAAAAACGTCAAAATTTCAAAATCTTATTTTTGACTCCAACCAAAATATATTTCGTGTAGTGAGTGAGGCCGAGCGTAGTGGTCGCCGCTTGGTAAGGGTTAACCAAACCTGTGACACACTAACCTCTGCATCTACAGTGAGAAGAACTTGAGGAAGGCCTGAGGTGGGATAGGGACGTGCAGGGAGCTCTTGTCCACATCCTCTAGCTTTTCCTGGAACGTCGGGTCCGTGTCTGCTATGCAAGGATGACCTATCGACTTCCAGAACAGACAGCGACAGTTGCGGCACAGCTGGATCATCTCCGCGTACTCCTCTCGCAACCCAAACGATCTGTCAAACGTAAAGCATAAAAATAAAATAAGTATATACTGTGTCAAAAGAAAGTAAATATCCCAGAACTGTCATAGTATTTTATTCTGATTTTAAATTTTAGTTCCTTTAACACTTGAGCTCGCAGTGATGTAGCTATGTACTAGCACAAAGAAATTATTTGTTATTATAAAACCAATAATTGTCCAAACCCTTACAAAAATCATAAATAATAATATAACTATGGGTTGTTGTATATCATTTTATTCAGAATAAAGTGAAGAATTATTGTACAGGCAGTTTGTATGGATAAAATAAATTTAAAAAAATATTTTAGTGGTATAATTAAAAAAAAATTAATTTTTTGATAAATTTTAATTATATTCTGTGTTGTAGATCATTACAGTTATGTTCGATCATCAAATGATAAAT